>CAOLHI010002947.1:0-212943 GCA_948474755.1 Ctenosaura bakeri
GCAGTCTTTTCCTCCTGCCTAAGTAAAACATTGGCACTCACAAAGGGATTGCTCCTAATGGTCAGATTATACAACACTAAAGTCAACTCAAGTGCATTTTAATAGTGTTAATAAAATTTTAATAAAGCATTATAAAATATTAACAGTGCTCTAACACCCTTTAATACCTACTTCTCTTTAATTCTTTGTATGCTTCAAGCTTTTGTTGCCTGTGTTATAGATTAAAATATTAAAATTGGATGCAATGACATGGAACAATATTACTTGTTCTAGCTATACTGTAGAAGGTAGCAAGGCAGAAGTCTTAAAATTCTACACTCACAGAGGCATAAAAGACTATGAAATATTGAGCCTGACTGTTTTAAATTTCAGTAGGTAGACCACCATAATTACTGATAATCTGAACAATGAAATTGCAAGCATAGAGCAGCACTATATGAAATATTCTTTAGTTATGGCAATTGCAGTAACATTGACCTTCATTTCCTTCAGCAATGAACAAGACATTGCAAGGTAAATAGACATTATAATCACTGTCAGAAGGGGATATATTAAGAAGGCCAGCCAAAACTGTGAAAATCATTGGCTTCAAAAGAGGCATGTGATATTCTTCTTGACATTAACCTTTTTTTTCTCTCTCTCTGATCAATTTAAATTTTGTTATATGTAATATAAAAACACGCACACCGCTGCAACATGATACTGAAGTAATCTTTCAGCCACCACAATAGCAGGGCACTTGAAACCACCAATATTGTTATAGCTGCACTAAAATCCCACTTGTTAGCCTGTCAGTCTTAAAAAGGAGCGAGGGTTTGTAACTTCTAAGAAGTAGCTGCCATGGATGTGAGCACTCCCTTGGGTGCAACAAACTTTAAATAATTTGTGAATCAATTAACTGGCAATTCTGCGCACAGCTCAAATTTCACACTCCCAGGTCACTGCATCATCAGCCTGATATGAATCATAACATTTTGGGGAAAAGTTCATAATTGAAATCATTAATTAATTTAACAGGACTTTTAGTTATGCATTGCATTACGTAGCTATAAAGGGGCAGGGATTAATTAGTTGTTTCTCCGGCAGTTTTCTCCACTTGGAGAAAAACTTCTCCAACAATATCTTGGCATGCTCAGAACAACAGCAGCCTCTTACAGATAGTCTTTCAGGAGGAATTTTTCAATGCTATGTATATTGTAATGGGGAGAGTCAGCATAGTGTAGTGGTTTGAATGTTTGACTCTGGAGACCAAAGTTCAAATTCCTGCTCAGCCATGGAAACCCACTGGGTGACCTTAGGCAAGTCACACATTCTCAGCCTCAGAGGAAGGCAAAGCCAACTCCCCAAACAAATCTTGCCAAGAAAACCACATGATAGGGTTGCCCTAGGGTCACTATAAGTCAGAAACAATTTGAAGGCACAGAACAACAACAACAATATTATAATGGGAGGTCAAACCATCAAAAAAAGTTTGCCAGTGTGTTAAAATTCTGATTTAAACTGGAGGTCGATCATTTTGCATAGTTACTATCCTTCTTAGTTTGTTGTTTATTATGCTCAGTATGGGTTGGAACACACACCAGCAACACATCCACATTGTCCAGAGATCACTGGTATGGTAACACTGCCTGCATACATGCTGGTACACAACAAGAGCATTTCAGTGAGCGAAGACTGATCCTAATTGCACTATTCCACTAATAGAACAGTCTCCATCTGTGAACAGGAAGGCTCCAATCCCCCTCATTCCTGTAGTTCCTACCCCACCCCCTCAAAAATCTGCTGTGGAAGACCAGGAAACACTCTGGAAGCAGATTTTTGGGCAACCCAAGGGGCTGGAGGCAGGAGCCTACTACTGGCGGGCAATAACACCGTGTTGGTTTCTGGCCATAGTACCATATAGGCCACATGGTCTGTTCATGTAAATACTGTGGCCCATTTCATATTTCAGTTGCACTTATTACAAAATTCTAGCCCACCAGTACTTGGATAGGGTAAGTGCCAGATGTCCAGATCTTCTATGCAACCACTAGGCTCCAGCTAAAAACGCAGATTACAAAATGACTGCTGGATCTGAAAAGAAACCTCTTATAAACAAGAACAGCACCAAAGAGGCAAAGCTCAGTCTCTACAAAAGCCTCAAAATTAGATTTGCTTTTTTGCTACAAACAAAATCGGACTTTTCTTGTTGCTGACCACAGACTCATCTCACCTGACTTTGCCTTGACATTTTGTCTGCTTCACTCATGCACTACCACACCCACATCTAGCCTCGACTTTCACACTCATGTTTACAGCTAAGCTACACGGCACTCTCCAGACTCACCGTGGGGCCAGGAACCTAAAGAAAGATCATCCAAAGCAAATGCCACATATTTGTACTTTTTTCTTCACTTATTTGTACAAATGCATATAAAACACACAACAGTATATAACATTGAGATCACATCAATAAAAATGCAGAACAAAGGATTGCCAATAAAACCACATCACCAATAAAACCAGTATACATAGATGGGCCACACTATAGGGAAAATCTGAGGGAATGAATATGTCTTGAGCAAAGCCATTGCTACCAGACAAATATTAATGGGGAAGAGGAAGTGCAACACTAAAACCTCAGTTCATAGATACCATTCAGCAGATCTTATGAGGCACAACCAAGAATGTGGACCTGATGACGACGGTGATGAGTCACCCGAGGCAGACCAATCCCAACTACTCTAGAGTTTTGTATTCCAATAGTAAATCCATGAAGTTGACCCTATAGCATATTGGCAAACAAAGCTGTTCTTTTGGGAATGGTGTTACATGGTGTTGAAATAAATGTTCCACTCAGCTTCACAGCTGCATTCAGCACCAGCTACAGTTTCCAAATCATCCCCCAGGGGAACAAAGTTCACTGCAGTAATCCATTCTTGAGTTCACTGATGCCCAGACTACCAGTATCATTCTACTCCAGTCTAGAAAGTACCGTTTTTGTTAATCAATCAGATTAAAGCCAGTAAAGATGCCTCAGAAACTGAGGCCACCTGCAACTCAAGTGTTCAAGATGGATCTTAAGCAATTTACCCATATCCCTAGTGTGGGGGCCATTTATTTTAGACTCTTCTTCAATTTATTGACCTTCATTCTGTGTACCACTGTGTACAGGCAACATTCCAGGACCTGTACTGCCACACCCATTTCAGATATTATAAAAACAGAGTTGGTTTTCATCACCATATCGATTTATCTCCACATATGTCCACTCATGCTGCTTGAGGAAATGCTGCAGAGTCTGGCATCATATGTTTGGACCCTTGAACAAGAATCCAAAGCATGTGACCATTTACCATAGGGATGATTTTCAACCTACAGCAACTAAGTTTTCTTAAGCCCACACATAGAATCATAGACCACCACAAATTATTTTTCCCATTAAAGGCTCAAAGTCTTTCCTACTTTCTTAATGGATTTGATAAGACTACTGATAAAGGAGTACAAGCAATTAGGCCAGAACAACAGGATTATGTTGTACGTTTCATTGTTTCAAATTATTGTACAGCAGTTAATCCAGCATAGAATTTAGATGGGTATTTTTCCACATATATGTGTACGAATACAGATGGCTTAGAAAATTTACAAAATATAACAGAAAGAATCTAGAAAGTCTGCAATTAATTTTCTTCTTTCTCCCTAGGTCAAGACCATATTTCTTTTTCTTTGTTTTTTTTTTATTGAATTACTTGCTCAGTAATCATATGCTTAACACTGAACAGATTGATACTGTGGACAGGTATTCGCATGAGGGGGAACTAGCTGATTTATTTAATAAAGATTCCCTTTATCCTTTTCTCCTTCATCCATCAATCTTCCATTTTTTCCTTCAGATGTCTCTCAGACTTTTCACCAAGACTTCAAACCAGAACTTAACTGTGTTTTCCAACCCTGTCTTAAAGATCCATAAAGATCATTCTTGATTTTGAAGCCACTACATTACTTTGCACCTAATTATTTTCCACAATATTCTTATTTTAAATCAGTGTTGCATTTCAAGAGCCATTTGGCTTACCTCAGTTTATCCCATGATATGTTTTACTTACTTGAAGTGATGGTGAATGACCCCATAGAATTAAATCCAGAAAAGAAAAAGCAGGTGGCTTTTTTGTGCTTCTTGATTATTTGAATGTATAGTACTCAAGATTTTATTTTGGAGATATTTGTAAGTTTTGAACCCAGGTTTACTTTCTGTAAAGTGCAAATCCCAAACAACAGTTTCTTTGTTTGTTTTCAAGTGGAATACAATATGACTTCTTTCTTTGTTGTTGTTTCTCAGCTGTTGCTCAGACAAAAAGGGCACAGAATAATAATATCAGTAATGTTAAAAAAACTGTATAAATCATTCCTTCAAATCAGATTATCTATTGGTGTTCAGAAAACAAAACAATGTAATTTACAGTACGTTTGCCTTTGATTGGCTGTGCCTTTCTCCCTCCCTATTAAATGTTAAGTAAAATGTAACTTTCTCGAGTCAATTGCAGTTTTAAACTAGCAGAGGCAATAATTCTCCAACCATACAGTTTATTTCCTGGTGTTCCTATACCTCTAGAAGTATCTACAAACGTGATCCTAGTTCTCCAGTGTGCCAGTCTGGATATCCAAAGATAAATTTGCCTTTTGCATGTTTTGTTGCAGAAGTGGGTAACTTGTAGCCCACTAGATGTTGTTGGACTGCAGCTTCCATCAACCCTCACCGCAGATGATCATGGCTAGGAAAGGTTCTGGCTACCATGTACAGTCTGAGAATATATGGAGTAGTTTTCTATTAGACTGTAGATCTTCCATATCCACATGACTGGTATTTTATTTATCCATACTGAAATGCAGTCTGAAAACATTTTGTTTCCATCTCTTTTTGGACAGATCAATTGTCTCCTTCTATGTCCTCAGTTTTTTTCTGGTGTTTATCCCCAATATGAACTCTAATATTCGGTGATACTGTTGTATTTGACCATATGCCTATAGACACATGTGGAGCAGAACTTCTCATTATGCTTAGGACGATTTTTACACTTAGTAAAAGAAGCATGAAAGGGGGATGAGTCTTTCTTGCACTGGGAGAGGAGGCTGATCCCATCCCTCTGCAGATCAAAATAAGTCTTCCCTCAGCATGGCAAAGGTACATTTCCTTTTGGTGTCATAGGATGATGATGATGATGATGATGATGATGATGATGATGATGATGATGATGATGATGATGATTTTAGTTCCATACTGGAAGGGAAAAGTTTCCTTTTCTATATGCAGTTTTCCTGTTAAAAATCACTATACCATTGCCTATAATTAATAAAAATAAAAAAGAGAGGCAGAACTACATCCTAGAAACTGAGCATAAAATTCAGTCTGTTCCTCTTTTGAGTTCAGTAGATCAGAGCTTCTTAAGCTATCTGATATGGCCAACCAGTAGGCATTTTTTCCCAATGCACCCAATGGCTAAAACAGTTTCTTTCTCTCCCGGGTACTTCTTTCGGACTGGTAGCTAATGGCATGCAGACTCCCATTGTAACATGGACCACCACTTTGAGTAGAACAGCTTTAGACTCCTCTGTTACTGCAGTTCCTAAGCCGTACTTGGGGTGACATTAGATATCACTTTGATATCAATGATTTGGCTCTCTTCTACCATCCCTCTCCACATGTTTGTGAGGCCCCCGGACAAGCACGAAACTAGGCATGGTCACTAATCACTGGACATTCCATTTCCTACCCAGGCAGGCCGGAAATAGCCAGATTGCTGCTTTAGGAGACCTCCCGGCAAGCACGCTATTATGTATGCACACTACTTACAAAGAACTCCCTGCCCCGAGCAGGAGGCTTGATTATGAAAGTCCTCATCTGTTGAGCACTCTGCGTTTGCATACTGTCTACTTCTTTGTCAATTCGGAACTAACTCAATCATGCTAAATTCTGACCTTCCGGAGGCTTTGTCTCCAGCCAGAAACTCATTGTTTTGCCCAAGTACGGAATAGCCTATAGCCACATTTTTCCCTATAAAAACTCCTGATTCCAAGACCTTCCTCGGATCGCTCAGATTGCTCAGACCGCTCCCAATTTCCATCCAGGTTTGCTGCCGCTGTACTTGGCGAGCCTTCCCCTCAGTCCCACGTACTGAGACTACGCAACTTCGAACTTTCGCAGTGACCTACCTGGACTTCAGGACAGGTGTAGTATCACCCAAATCAACAATCCCTCTTAAAAATCCCCCTGTCTCACTCCCACCTTTATTTTCCATAGTTATCTGCATGAGTGTGCTGCATACACTGTTTGATTGTATTTTAATAAAGATCACATTTATTATTTCAGTCCTGTTTGCTCCTTGACTCGGCCTGACCCTGTAGACGTTGGGTTCAAGATCTCACTGCATTGCCCTGCCTCTCACATTGCCAGCTGTGCTCTGTGCTAATTTCCCCACCTTTTGATATTTTGAGAGCACACTTTGGTGTCCCTCATGGGACCCCCAGTAAACAGGGTAACACCTCTCTCTGCATCTGTTTTGTTCCCACTATCTGAATCTCATAGGCATCTTTCAGGAAATAATATGCTCCACTCATTGTGATTTGAATTCAAGTCCATTCTCAGCTAAGGTGTCACTTACTGACTATGCTGAAGATATTTGCTACTTTTTTCTCTCTTCCTGCCTGCCATTTCATGCGCTGTGTTCTTAAATAAGTAGATGTATTTCCTTTGAGAATTCTCAACAAATACGTTGACAGTCCAAAAGACTTTAGGAAGTCATTTTTTGCTTAAAAAAATTACTTGTCATTAAGCCAAGATTGTGGTGGTTAAATACTGTAACACTGCAACAACAATGTCTAATGAAGACTTTAGAGATTAACTAAAGATAAACTGACTAGTGATCTATAAAATTAAAAAAATTACTTCATCAATCTTAGATGAATATAATCTTCTCATAACACAGAAAAACAGACACTTTTTTTTTTCTTGGATAGAAAATTGTTTCAGTAATTTTAAAATAATTTAATAAAAAGTTTTAAAAAGATGACTTGCTGGATGAAGCCATTATTGGTCTGATTTTTAGATTCAGATTAAATCATTCAACCCTATTTTCTCAAAACTTTACTATTATTTAAAATGACTGTGCATGACAGAGGAACTGGGAGACAAGAGAAACAGATCACTACTATTCAAAATAGGCATAGACTGAATATTCTAAATAATATGTTAGCAAGGTCGCAGACACTGGGAATGGAATAGAAGTTATCCTTAGGCAATAATGTGTTTACATTACTTTTATATCACAAAAATAAGCACATTTTTATTTTAGTCCTCCTGTTCTATAATATAAATTGTTCTTAGACAAGTTTTACATTGTTTTCTTTTATTTTGCCTTCAGAACCTATGAATAGGATCCAGACTTGGGCTCAGCATCTTTGCTTGTGCTGACTTATTCTCCAGTCCCTCTGCAGCAACCCTATATCTCTTGAAAGCTGCTCTCCGGGGGTTAGTTGGGGGAACATTCCACAATAGCATGGGAGGGAGGGAGGGACCGAAGTTAGAGGAGGAATCAGTACCATTCCTCCAAAAGGAAGTTTCTAACGGATCCTTTCTTGGATCCTCTGAGGAGCAAGTCTTTTTCCCAAGTGTATGCTTATGCTAGTTGATCCTATCTAACAATTTCTCTCCAAAAACTACAGTTTTTACCAGAAAAGGAAACTGCCTTACCATTCGTGTTTGAGTTTATCTGGATTAGGCCAACAGTATGAGAAGGAAGGCAGTGCAACTTGCCTTTAGCTCACTAGAGCTATCTTCTGGTGCTTAATGACTGAATAACTAGGTAGTATGCATGATGCTTTATAAAATTAGTATGTGGAAGGAACAGATTGAGGAAGGAGGTAAAAAAAAATACTAAGCAGACCAATTGGAATGCATCTCTCAAACCTATACATTCTCTGTTTTTTTCTGCATTTTCTAGTTAAAAAATTATGGAGTTGTTCAGTAACTAGAAGATGATAAACTGTGTTGGGTTTGAACTGAGGAATCCCACATGCAAATTCATGGAGCCACGTAGTTCACTAGATAACCTTGGCAAGTCACTAACCTGTAACCTATTCTACCACACAAAATTGATATGAAAATAAATGAGGTAAAGCACTTTGTATCCTACAGGTACCATATCATCGACAAAATTACTTAAAGCTTTTTTCACATTTATGGAGGGAATCAATGGCATTAATCTTTATTCTTCTACAAATTATTCAGTTATTCTTATATAACTGTGAGGAGTGGCTTTCCGTTTTCATTTCTCAGACTGTTTTTATTTCCTTATTTCCTTCATTGGTTTTGTAAAACTCATCAGCCCACAGAAGAGAAAAACAGAGCTTTGGCAAAAGTTACCCCCAAAATGAAAGGGTCAAGATAGTGGGATACCATTCAAATCCATCAGATTCATGAAAAAAAAGAATGTTGTTCACAAGAATGAGAACAATGTGTTGTACCAAGTAGTATCCAACAGAAGAAGGGACAGTGGAGGAAGATCAAATTCTTTCCCCTATAGTTCCTTGTGTGTTCCCTAAGCTCTCTTTGTAGGACAGAGTGGTCAGCCAGAGCAGAGGAGGGGGAGGAGGAAGAAGAAGAAGAAAAAGAAGCAACTAGTAGCTGCCTTGGAGAAAGAGAGGGAAACTCCTATTAGGTGACTGGAGCTGTTTGCAGAATGGTGGCTTTAGCCCAATATTCCTTTGTATCAACAGCACTGCAAAACTGGACTCAACAACCATTGCAAAATCAGATTCTGAGTGTTACAACTAAAATGTTCAGTATGAAATTCAAGCATCTTATGAAAACTGATCTAGCTGTGATCTGACCTGGAAGAAAAATATACTCTGATTTCATTGATGTGAGCAACTATACAGAAGTTGGATCCAGATTTAGTCATACAAAGAACAGGCTGATTGAAATCAATGGGACTTAAGCTAGCCATGATTAATTTACATCCCACTAATTTTAAATGGTCTGCTCTGAGCCTGAGTAAATCCAACTCAATTTATTTCCAGTTTATATAGTTTGAAGTGAGTGTTTCTATAACATCTACTAGCAAAGTCTATGTTACTTCAGTTTCTTAGCCAAATCATGTAAAAAGGTAGTAAAGTCATTTGTAATAATTTGTACTTATTCAGAATTTATCATCTCACATCTAGGGAAGAGCCTACGAAACTTACTTTTTCAATTCTAGGCCCCAGAATTCTCCAATAAGAATGACTGGTGGAGTCTGGAAGTTGTGATCCAAAAAAATAATTTTTCCAAGATCAAGTGCAGTGTGCATGCAAATAGGTTGTTCTGAGATTATTTTTCCCCTACAAATCATCTATATTTGAGCATGAGCTGGTTTCCCAACCTGTGGCCACTGCAGCACAGTTAAATGTTGGGGACACAATAATGTCTACCTGCAGTTTTTCCATACCTTGTTGCTTCAGTTTTTCTGGATCTTCTTATGGACAGGCAAGAATATGAGATTTTCTCATACAGATGTACCCTTAGAACTCCACCTCTCCACTGTGTTTCACCAGAATAATTAATACTTATACCTCAGAAAGTTGAGTACCAGCAATGTTCACAATGCCCCCACAATAAATTGGGACATCAGTTACAGTTTTTGTACTGAAAGAGCTGTTCTGTACTAGAAGTTTAAATTAGAATATAAAGTGGGACATTTTATGGTCACACCTGCTCACTTTCTTGATCGTATTGCAAGATATCACTTGCCAGGGAATAATGTTTGCAAAATCAGATTTTAAACATATTATTCAATATTACCTAAAATTAATCAAGTTAAATGAGGGCTCATCTGCAGAACAGCTTTTATGCGCACGCATATATGAGGTTGGATAATGCTGCTCTCTCTGAACAGTTGGGGCATTCAACCAAATGAAGCAAAGCTTTTTCAATTTGCATTTAGTTTATGTTACCTGAAATACCACCAACATGGAGCAAGAAAGACAGTCACTGGGGAAAGGCATGTGAGAAAAACTTTTCCCTTCAAACGCTTAGGTGAATATGCAAGTGTTACCTGGCCCCGTCACAGGCTGACTCTGTTCTCTAGCAGTGTCCCGTGATAGTTGTCATCAGAGAAGAAGCCAGGAAGACAGCAACTAGCAGGTCTATTAAAAACAAAGACAGAGACTGAGTCAACAGGCACATAATTTCCTTACCGTTTCCAATAAGCTGCTTTGAAAAAATGTAAGCAATCTTGTTTTTAAAAAACATAATGTAGTTGTTAATTAGAACTTGGAAAATTCCTTTTCTCTTCAGACTACAGTTCTCAGTCCTCACACCTTTATCTCAGTCCCATTGCCTTCACAGGTACATTTGGTGGAACCAAGGAAGAGGGCCTTCTTGGTGCTTGCTCCCAGTCTTTGGTATTCCCCTCCTGGATGTGTTCCTCCTTCCTCCCCTTCCACAGGCAAGTGGAACCTTTCCTATTCCAACAGAATTTTAGGAACTGACTGCAATGAGCTTTTAATATCATGCTATTTTTCACATGTTTTCACATGTACTTTAACCTGTATTAATCTTTAATCTTTGCAAACTGCCTTGAGTCCCAATATTGGGAGAAAGATGGCACATAATGAAATAATAATACCATTCCCAGAATCTGCCTACCAGCATGTAAATTTTACGAGTTCTGACTATAATCTGGATGATACATAAAAGCTACCCAGTTGCACAAAAATGGCACTGCAAAGAGGTGTGTTTATCCTACAAGGGCTGAGAATCTGAGAAGAGTGAGTTTGATTTGGTTTCCTGTTAATTTCACTCTGAAAGGAACTACAAGATCTAGTCTGTCCAGAGCACAGTGAGTTCTCAACATAGAAACCTGCCTCTTCACCTGAACACATCGATAAGTTAAGAACAGCAATGGTCAGACTGAATCATAATTCACTAAAACATTAATGATCCACAGAGAATGTCCATTGATCCAATTAAGTTGTCTGAGTTGAAAAAAGTGCTTTCAGCAAGTGGGCAAATATCTGCAATTTCTAAAAAGTGCCATGTGAGACAATCAACTTTAAACTTCATAAATTTTAGCTAGTTAGAACAAACCTGTGGCGTGACATTAACACTTTGGAAATGAGCTTTTGCTCATGCAGTGGTACCTCAACTTTCTCATACCCCACTATGCACCTTAATCATGGGGTCTCCCGATTCTTTGGTGCAGACAGGGGTATACAGAAGGAGACAACATCCATTTAACGAGTATACATGTTCTGCTGGGAGAAAGAAACTGTTGGATCAAAGTTTTTATCTGAGAAGCCAACAAAACTGATAAATCTTTACAAATACTTCAACTTATTTCAATCCCAGGGTTGCAACTATTAGATTATTATTAGCATTCATCCAGAATTACTTTGGGGAAAGCATTTCTGTTTGGCAATTAGAGCTTGGCTATGACTATTGTATTAATGTCTAGGTTTCAAGGCCATATTGTCAATTGGCAAATGAAATTGTTATTTGTTTAATTGTTAATTATTTATGTTAACTAACAGCTAATGACATTTTTAAACAGCAAAGTAACCCCTGCATCACCTGTCATACGTAATATTTCTGGTGTTCAAAGCTTTTGCTTTTCTTTTCTTTTTTTTAATGGTCATGCTTCTGTAAGGCACACTGAGGACCTGGAGCAGGGAAACTGACTTGGACAAGGCCACTGAGTGTCTTTATGCACTCCAAAGGCACATCAGTAAAAGCAGTCATAGAATCATAGAATCACAGAATCACAGAGTTGGAAGAGACCATAGGGGCCATCGAGTCCAACCCCTGCTATTCAGGAACACATATCAAAGCATTTCCAACAGATGGCCATCCAGCCTCTGCTTAAAAACCTCCACTCTACCACACTCCGAGGCAGCATATTCCACTGCCAGACAGCTCTGACTGTCAGGAAGTTCTTCCTGAGGTTCAAGTGGAATCTCCTTTCCTGTAGCTTGAATCCATTGCTCCTTTTCCTAGTCTCTGGAGTGGCAGAGAACAAGCCCGCTCCCTCCTCAACGTGACATCCCTTCAAATATTTAAATATGGCCATCATATCTCCTCTTAACCTTCTCTTCTGCAGACTAAACATACCCAGTTCCCTAAGGCATTCCTCATAGGGCATGGCTTCCAGACCCTTCACCATTTTGATCGCCCTCCTCTGGACATGTTTCAGCTTGTCAATATCCTTCTTGAATTGAGGTGCCCAGAACTGGACACAGTATTCCAAATGAGGCCTAACCAATGCAGAATAGAGTGGTACCATTACCTCCCTCGATCTAGACTCCTATTGATGCAACCAAGAATCGTGTTGGCTTTCTTGGCTGCCACATCACATTGCTGACTCATGTTCAGCTTGTTATCTACCAAGACCAAGACTCCTAGATCCCTTTCACACATACTGCTATCCAGCCACATGTCCCCCAACCTATATTTGTGCATTCCATTTTTTCTGCCTAAGCGTAGGACCTCACATTTCTCTTTGTTTTTAGCTTTGGCCCAGCTCTCCAATCTGTCAAGGTCATTTTGAATGTTGATCCTGTCCTCTGGTGTATTAGCAACCCCTCCCAATTTGGTATCATCTGTAAATTTGATCAGCATGCCCTCCGCTCCTTCATCCAAGTCATTGATGAAGATGTTGAATAGCACTGGGCCCAGGACAGAACTGTGTGCCACTCCACTAGTCACTTCTCTCCAGGATGAAAAGCAGCCATTCATGATCACCCTTTGGGTTCAGTCAGTCAACCAATTACAAATCCAACTAACAGTAGCACTGTCCAGCCTGCATTTTACTAGCTTCTTTGCAAGAATGTCATGGAGAACTTTGTCAAAGGCCTTACTGAGATCGAGATGATCTGCTCCAGGATCTTTCCTGGTACTCATATATCAGGCTGACTGGGTGATAATTATTTGGTTCCAATTTTTTCCCCTTCTTGAAGTCATTCATTACAAATCCATATCGGAGATATGCTGGAAGCCTCAGGAAGAACTAGGAACATTTTGCCATCTTTGGTGGACATATAAGAAAATGGAAAGATACTGCATCAGTATTCACAAGAAGATAACAGAAACCTTCAACTATAAACTTTCCATGTCCCCCAAACTCTATTTAAATATGACTCATGACTTACATCCAGAATTGTCAAAGAAAATTGGCGAGTCATGCTTTATCTGATAAGGTTGGCAAGAATAGTCTATGCAAGAAAATGGAAAACAAAAACAAAACCCCAACTATAGAGGAATGGCAACACGAAATCCTCAAAATGAAAACCATGGATATTCTAACACACATAATAAAAGGCAAAGATGAGGGAAAAAATCAAAATGGAGTGAGTTCCAGTAATTGAAAACCTTTTATAATCAGAGTTATAAACAACAAATTGGGAAATACCACAATAAAACATAAAATCTCACATAAGATTCAGATAGGATTAGAATCATAGAATTACTCAATAACAGACAATACAATCATATGTACATGATATATGATATATTTATTGAGGGGTGAACATAGAAAAGGATATTAGATAATAGATTTATACACCCATATACAGACAGCAAATTATGAGTGGACTACTCAAATGAACTTGAATTTAAGTCTAAGGCCTTGATGCATAACCTGCAGTTAGTACAAGAGGCTACTCTAAGGACAGAATTAGATGAAACAAAAAGGCAAGGGAGTCATGTAAAGCTGCCTTTTATTTACTCTGTTCATATGCAGACTATATCATAGAAAAGCTAGATTAGATTCAGAGGAAGCAAGTATGTATATTGGAGAAAGGAACATCAACAAGTTAAGATATGCAGAGGGTGCCATACTATTAGCAGAAAATAGCAGACTTGGAATGACAATTGAGGATAGTCAAGGAAGAAACTGCACAGAGTTACACTAGAACATTAAGGAAACAAAAATGATGACCACAGATGATTTAGGTAATTTTAAAGCAAATGATGAAGACATTAAAATAGTAAAAGATTTCTTGACATTTAGCTCAATTATTAATCAAAACAGACACTGCAGTCAAGAAAACAGAAGAAGACCAGAACTTGGAAGGACAACTATGAAAAAACTAGATAAAATTCTCAGCTGTCACTGAATACCACTGTCAGGATCATCCAGGCTATTGTATTTCTGATTTCTATATATGGCTGTGAAAACTGGACAGTGAAGAAAACTGACAAGAAAAAAAAATCAACTCATTTAAAATGTAGTGCTGGAGGAGAGTTCTGCAGATATAATGGACTTCCAAAATATCCAGTAAAATGGTCCTACAGCAAATCGAGTCTGAGCTCTCACTAGAAGCCAAGATTACTAAACTGAGACTGTTGTACTTTGGACATATCACAAGAAGATGTGAGTCACTGGAAAATATGATAACACTAGACAAAGTGGAAAACAGTAGAAAAAGTGGGAAACTACATTACAGGTAGAGAGACTCGAGTCAAGGAAGCCTATACTGTAGGGAGCATGAAGGACTTACAGAGGTTCACTTGGGGCCAATTGTGCATGCACTGTTTGCAAAGTCTCTCAGCTGGCTTACCACCTTTCCCCCCTCTCAGCTCACTTTGGAAGCAGTGCATGTATGTAAGCAGTTCCAAGGAAGCCTCCGTCAGCAAGAAGAACTGATAATAAAGCAGAACCCCTGTTAAATTAATGGAACTTGTCCTTAATTTGGAAGCATCAAAAGAGCAAGTCGTCAGACAATGGGGTGCCAAAAGGTAGGGGCTTCCTGTAATTATGTTAAAAGATCCCATTTAATCCACATATCATATACAGGATTTTTTATAAAGCATAATTTTAAAAGTCTAAGTAAATACAATGATTTTCGTACCCAGAGAGACTCAGGAGTAACTTGTACATATTTGAGTCTATATCATGGTAATACCTTTATTAGGTTACCTAAAAATGCATAAAAATCTTGGTGCCAGTTTTTGAAGGTCACAGGCTTCCTCATGTGAAGATGTCTTTAAAAACTCTGCAAAGGAAAAGTGACCCTTCTGGTTTCATGTAGCTCATATTTTGTTTTCAGAGGGTATGAGAGGGATTTCTAGGTACAGATATGAAAGATGGATGGTGAAGAAAGCTGACAGGAAGAAAATCAGCTCAATTGAAATGTGGTGCTAGAGGTGACTTCTATGGATCCTACAACTGCTTAAAGGACAAATGAACAGTTCTTAGAGCTAATCAAGCCTAAACTCTCTCTAGGAGCCAAAATGAGAAAACTGAGGCTACCATGTTTTTGACATATCATGAGATGACATGACTCTTCAGAAAAGAAAATAACGCTTGGTCAAGTGGAAGGCAGTAGGAAAAGTGGATGTTACAAGATGATTGGCTCAATGAAGGAAAACACAGCTCCAAATCTGCAAGACCTGAGCAGGACAGTTCTTATAAGTCTCTCATTCAAAGGGTTACTAGAAATAAAGGTCACCTTGAAGGTAAATACGAATAATAACAAGTGTGTAGATTAGGTTCCAAAGACCACAACCTAGCAGCCCCAGCTTGTTGAGAAGAAGAAAGCCAATAGAAGCAGTCATAAAATATGGTTCTCCATTTTAAATACAATTATTGCTGTTGTTAATGTGTCTTCAAGCTCACTACCAACTTACAGTGACCCTATGAAGGGATTTTCTCGGGGAGACTTACTTCAAGGAGGTTTGCTATTGCCTTCTTCTTTAGGATGTTTAGTGACCTGTCCAAGGTCACCCAGTGCGTTTCCAGGACTGAGCAGAGGCCTCCTTAAAATCTCAAACTTTCCTTATATGTACTTGCTAAATTGTGGACGAGTTTTAGACAGATCCTCAGTGGAATTTCTACACAAGCTCATTATTGTGGTTTCATGGATTTTTTTAAAAGTTATTCAGCCTGCTGGTTAATACTACAGGACAATGCAAAAACTCTACTATTTTTAGTTACTTAGTGCTTTGTGATCTCTTCCATCTGGAGAGAGACACTGGATTAAAACAAACCACAAATTGTTGAGAGGGAGCAGGACAATTTGTCAGCAGGAAAAGTTAAAAGGAGATCAGTTACCACAGTGTATTGCTATACCTTGGACAATGCAGCATTTTTAAGAGTTTACAGAGACACTGTGCCTGAGTAATGATCTTATTAGAGCACCATAGTAAGAGAAAATGGAGACTTTAAGAAAATGTCGAGTAGAAAAAATGTTGCAGGAAGTGTAAAAACTGTATATCAAAAATAATGTCCTGCTGCTGTGATACATTCTGAAAGATTTAAGACAGTTAAAAGGAATGGCCAAGAGGATGTGCATTTGAGAAAACCCATGGCAGGCCAGCATATCTCTTTCCAAAGGAATAATTATTCTTACAGGATGTCATCCCTTGCAAGGTAAAAAGAAGACAGGTGCGGACATTCTCCAAAAATGCCATTTTTAACTCATCTCCTTCTAACACCTACTAAAATATAACTCATCTTTATGAAAGATCAGCCTGAGGTCACAGGTGTCTTATATGTTTTAAGAATATTGCTACTGACCACATCTAACCAACAAGTACAGGCGTACCAGAGTTAACACAGCAGACATGTGCCTAGCCATTCCTTTTTTAAAAGAAAATTCAGTACCAGAGAAAGAAAAAAACATGGAAAGAATGGGGATAGGTTCCTATGCTACCAAAAAAAGGAGAGTAGTTCAACATGTTTCAGCAAATTTTTTTACTCAAAGCTAACAATATGCAAATATGAAATGAAACAATTAGGTCAAGTAAGCATTATGTAAGTTTAAAAAACTGAAAATTCTGGTGACCACTTGAAGATTTCTTCCCCAGTGTTTCCAGCAATGACACTGTCTTTCATCAGCCTCCACTTTTCTTATGATTTCCATTCTGGTAACCAAAATTACAGATCTTTGCTTCTTTTCTTTTCTTTTCTTTTCTTTTCTTTTCTTTTCTTTTCTTTTAATATGCTGGAGCTAGAGGTGAGGCAGGCTTATCAGCTCTCCCTTTCCCTCAGTTTTTTTTTTTTTTTTTTTGTTTACAAAGGGATTCTGGACACAGAGATTGTGGACGCAACTGCTGTTTATCTTGCCTGTTATAGGCAGGCACAGAAAGCTACAGTAGGATCAGCTATAGTATAAACCAAAGCTCAAGCTTTGTTCATTGCATTACTTAGTACAGACATGCTGCTGCAACCCAAGACCAAAAGTCTGTGTTTCTCCTTCACTATCTTCCCAATGCTGATGCAGCTGGTCATAGGATGAAGGGCACAGAGGGAATCTGGACAGGTATAAAAAGCCTTTGTGAATAAGAACTTCACAATCAGAGATTTTGTGAGATGAGCATGCCTGTCGTCTTCCATAGCCCTGTATATCTGGCAGCAGCTTCTCAACAAAAGGAGATACCCAATCTTATGCTGTGGGTGTTTTTCCATTTTATAGACTAGTAACCCTAAAAATTCTTCAGAGGAGAAAATGGAGCTACAAAAGCCTAGAGGTTTGTGCCATTCTTCAGTCCAAGGCATAAACCTGCAACAGGTTGGGTAAACCATGCACAGGCATTTTCCTGAAGGTGATTGTGCCAAAGCTGGTCAAAGATACAGGGAATAGTAAATAGCTGATCTCATCCATCAAGTTAAGTTCTGCAGTATCCAGAGCCAGTCAACTTATTTTGGCACCAGGGCGGAAAACCCCTCAAGCACCTTCCTGTATTCCTAGCAGTATAAATACAATTACAACAAATTTAATAAACTCCAATTCACTGCCCTTTCATGATAAGTACAATCTGCTGTCCAAGGTACCCAGCTCACTCTGTCTAATGATAGGGCCACCTCTGCACTTAACGACAGCAGTAGAAGAAATGTCAAGCTGTTGCACTGGCCAAAGATCAGCATGAGATACCCTTTGCAACTTGCAGGTCATCTGCTAAATTGTGGAGTGTCATCCAATTGTTTTGCAAGGAATTCTGCAATGTCTTGCTAAGCTTCTCAAGATCAAATCGATAGTCTCTATTGAAAACTGGTTTCTTTGTTACTAGTAGTCCTTTACATACTGTAATTTCTACATATAGTAACAAATAAACTGCATAAAGGTATTTCAGACAGAGTAAACCCACAGAGCACATATAATCTTACAACTGTTATTATATAATCTAGTAGCTTTTATGATTTCAATTAAGTAGTATCTTGTTCCAAGAAATTTAAATACTTAGGCTTTGATAACTATGGTTAATCTTCATTCAACCTAAGATTATACAGAGTAATTACATGTAAACATGAAAAAACGGATCAAATAACACTTTCTGTTCCAGTGTCAGGCACTATATTGTATATCATACCATATATACAGTTACAGTTACACTGCTAAGCTAAAAATATTGGTGCAGATCTAAAAATGACGAACAGTGCCTTTTTTAAATTAATGTCTTATTAGTTGGGTGAAGTACACTGACAAAGAATAATTTATGCTTATTCAAACTGCTCTCGACATCTTCAGGTGTTTCCAAATGAGCTCACAGAAGAGTGATTAAATGCATCTGATAACAAGCCACACATTGCTGAAATTACTTACCGCCTCATTTTATGATTAATTAAACATGTAGATTAAAGTTGCAAAAGAATTTAGATTAATGAGCAAGTTAAGTCTTGCTGATATAAGTGAATTGGGAATTGGATGCTCTGTGGAACTTTATAAACATGCATTTTATAATGAGTAAGACAAGGCTACATGTTGAATCCTGGCCACAAGGGCCTTTGACGATGCAGTCTTTTTTAACATGGTTTGACAGCTTTCAAATAACATTCTACTATAGGCTTTAAACTTTGTGCATTGCTGTAAAACATGAGACTACATAACTCATGTATTAGGAGTACAATTATTTCCAGGCTCTCCAAGGTAATGACCCCCTGTAGCAGCAGCTGTTCAGAAAAATTACAGGCTCAATTGTTATTTTAATCAGAGAGAGTTTAGTAGTTAAAAGCAGTTATGCAACTTGTAAAATTATACGACACCTCATCAGTGCTTTCTCTACAGCATCCTTTAGTCAAAAAAATAAAAATGAAACAAAATGAAAAGAAAAATAGAAAGCACCACAGCTTGGGCTTATTAGTAAAGGCTTGGTACTCAGTCATTCATAAAAAATTCAAAGCCATTTATTAGTGTGGCTTCTGTGCAAGGCAAGGTAATGTTTAAATTTACGATGACTCTTATCAGTTTCAAGAGTGTTTCAAAATATCTGCTGGGTTTGCTGAACCTTCCATTTCTCTCTTTTAAGATCAGCTTTCCCTAATCCTTGCAGTGTCAGAAAGCTAAGCTGGACTTTACAGTCTTGCAGGGTAGAAACAAATCAAATTGTTCACAGAAAACCATAGCACACTATGTTCCATACTGTCATTCAGCAAAAAGAAGATGGAACAGTAAATCTTATGCTTAACAAGATGAATACTAGCTGAACGTCCTTTCCTACTATATCTTGAATTGATCCAATACAAAGAACAGTGGCACTTAGTATGAAGATTTAAATCACAAGTCTGATTAATCCTAGCTCTGACAAGTAGATATGTATATTTCAGTACCTTAATATATGTATTGTGCAGTTATAGCTTACTTGAATCCTGAAAGAGGAGGAATTTAATTTTTGAAGATAATTGAACAATTTCTTCACAAAACAGACAGGTCATGTGGACATGACTATCAAATGCATGATGCGTAATTATATTAAGTTATTTTAACAATGGATCTAACAATGTCAGAACTCTAATCATTTGCTTATATAAGGACAACCATTGTATAATCACTAATATAGCTTTTGCCTTCAGAACCTTCAGTTGTAACATTGAATATCTAAGCAAAAATTGGGAACCCATTTTACTGGGTCATTTTCCTTGGGCATGTATTAACTCTGAGAACACATATTAATTTGATTGCATTATAAACCTCTTTAAAAGAGAGTGAGTATATCATACTGCTTTGAATGCTGGGATAGGACTCTGGTAGACCAGGCTTGAATTCCCACTTGGCCATGAAAACTCCATGATGTCCTTGGGCAAGTCACATTCTTTCAGTCTCAGAGGAAGGCAATGGCAAAGCCCCCTGAAAAGATCTTGCCAAGAAAACCCCAAGATAGGGTTAGTTTAGAGTCACTCTAAGTCAGAAATGACTTGAGGGCACACAAGAACAAGCTCTTTCAAAACTGATAGAATTATCTTTCCTAATTATTGGTTTGGTAAGCCTCTGAAATTAATTTAGCACATGTTTTCAAGAAAACCTTTCATGTTTTCATACATAAATGTCTCCTACCCTGTAACCAAGATGGGCACATATGTTCCTGGGAAACAATTGTGTTAGGGCACAGCTAGGGTACCAGTGGTCCTACAGAATCAGAGTTCAGTTCTCATCAACCTCAAGCAAGCCTGTTCAATGCTGAGAAATAATGAGAGTTGTAGTTCACCAATATCTAGAGGTCCACATATTTCCCAGACCCGTATTGAGTTGTGTCATTTTTCCATGCCATTTGTTAACAGTACCTATACTGACACACAGGTACAGTACTGATGTACCAACTTTCCAAAAAAAGACAGTTCTAGGCCCTCCATTGAAAACGCCTTCTCTGAAACCCTCTGTAATGCATAGCTATTGGCCAGTATCCAACATTTCATTTTGTGACAAGGTAGTTGAATGTTGGGTGGTCTCACAGCTCATATCTTGATCCATTTCAATATGGTTTCTGGTCTGTTTATGGAACAGAGATGGCTTTGATCATCTTGGTGGATCATCTTACACCAGGAACTGGATAAAGGAATATGTTTCTGCCAAACTTCTCAGCAGCTTTCAATATCATCAAATGTGAGATCCTTCTGGACCTCCTTGCTGGGATGGGAAGCATTATGTTACAATGGCTTAATTCTTTCTTAGAAGGATGGTTTTAGAAAGTAGTACTGGGGGATTCCTTCTCAGCTCCCTGTTTACTGACTCATCCCCACTCTATTCAACATCTACATGATAACACTGGTATAGGTTGTCCAGGGGTTTGGAGTGTGGTGCCACTAGAATGCTGAGGATACCTAACTCTATTTCTCCTTTTCACCTAACTCCAAGGAAGCTGTTTTGATTTCAAACCAGTGTCTTGACACCAGTAAAGGCTTAGTTGAGGGTGAAGAAACTGAAGCATAATTCAGACAACACAGATGGGCTCTTGGTAAGTCCAAAAGCAGTTGAGGGAAGAGTACTGGATGCAGCTACATTCTCTTTAAAATACAGATTTGCAATTCAGTTGTATTCACTCCTGAGCCTCACTTTTGCAGACTTACAGCTTAGTGTACTAACTATGCCTATTCCTAAAGACACCTGATCTGGCCATGTTGACTCTACATGGGGCTGCCTTTCATGATGGTTCAGAAACATCAGCTGGCTGCCAGTCTGTTTCCAGGCACAATTCCAAGTGCTGGCTGTGACCTATAAAGCCCTGTTCTTAGGCTTAGGTCCAGAACATCTGACAGATTGTACCACTACATATCAGCTTGCCTAGGTTCTGAGATCCCCAGAGAGCCCCATCTCTCAGTGCCACCACTGTCATACTTGCAAGGAGATGAGACAGTGTCTTCTTGCTGGCTACCCCTAGGTTCTGAAACTCCCTTTCTAGGAAGAGCAGAATGCCCCACTCCTTGTTGTCCTTTCATTGTCATAAAAAGACTTTTTTTCTGACAGACTTTTAGAATGGAAGGTTTTTAAAGAAACGGCTTTTAAGAGTATTTAGTATTGGTTTAATTGTATGTTTTGAATTAGTTTAATATTGTAAATAGTTTAATTTTAATGTCAACCATTCATATTTTTATAGCTATAGTTTCCTTTTTTTAATTTGTAAGATACCTTGAGTATCAATTTTAGGGAAAAGGCAGGGTATAAATAAAGATGATGGTGATGATGATGATGATGATGATGATGATGATGATGATGATAGTGATTTGTTGTTTGTTTTTGTTGTGTGCCTTCAAGTCATTTATGACTTATGATGATCCTAAGGCAAACCTATCATCAGGTTTTCCCAGCAAGGTTTGTTCAAAATTTGTTTGCCTTTTCCTTCATCTGAGGCTGAGAAAGTGTAACTTGTCCAAGGTCATGCAGTAGACTTTCATAACTGAGTAGGAATTTGAACCCAAGCCCACAGAGTCATATTCCAACACTCAGCCCACTAGATCAAACTGATGTATTTTTCTATACAATCATAGACCTGAGAGTACAGTCAACCTTCCATATGTGCATATTCTATATCCACAGATTCAACCAACCATGGCTTGAAAATATCTAAAAACAAACAAACAAACAAACCAAAAAAGCAAACTCTGGTGTTGCCATTTTATCTAGGGGACACCATTGTACATAGTGGGATTTGAGCATCGATGAATTTTGGTACCCATGGTAGCTTCTGGAACTACACCCTAACGGATACTGAGGGCCCATTGTACAACAGTGTAACATATGACTTAGCTCTTAAATTCTGATGACCATTTGATCAGTTTTCTTTCCCTGTTTCCCTCCCCCTGGATTTTAATAATTCTCACCTTAACTCACATATAGATCATTCTCTAATGTTTTTCCTTCAGGTGATTTTGAATGTTCCAAAGAGGTGACAGTAGAGATGGGATGAGACAGGTGGGCAAAGAAGGTGTGAGCATGTAATACACAAAGAGGTTGTATGGTGAGGTGTGGCAAGAAACACACACTCAGGATGTGGAAACAACCTTGAAAGTTTTAAATGTTGCAATAGAAATTCCACAAATACAATGGAACTGACATAGAGGAAAGAGAAAAGGTGTACAATCAGGAGAACTTATCTAAAAAACCAGTATTTAATGTACAGGCTGATCATTTAATTTCACTAGTTTTTAGAGTTTCAGGAGTCAGCCTCTGCACCCACATAAACATAATACTTGCCATTATCAAGAATGAACATGCTGAAAATGTCCTAGGCCACATAGCCAGAAAACAAGTGAAAATAACATGCTGCTCTATTACAAAATTTGCTTTATCTAAATTAATTATTATTATTCAGTATCTACCAAGTAGTATCAGAAACCTAGAATGGACTGATGCTACTGGAGATGACTCTGCCCCAGTCTTAAAACCCTTCTCCAGCATGTGTTTTAAGCTGTCTTAACTTTGTGTTTTTTTTAAAAGAATTCGTTGTTTGGTTGTTTTCTAATTTTTGTATTAATGGAGGGCGGTGTAGCTGCACCATGCATCAATTTCGATGTAAGCTGCCTTGGGTCCTGTGCAGGGAGAAAGGTGGGATACAAACAAAATAAAATAAAATATTCCACTTGTCATATATAAGATAGTGACAATACAGAAAATTATTCTACTAAACTCTGCACTGCCTTCCCACAAATGCACCTTCTCTCATCCTTGCTTCATTGATTTCTGAGGCAAAAGTGAGGGCAGGAAGAACAGACTTAAAATGTCACTTCATTAAGTCAACTTGCCACCTACATCATCACTGATTGCCTAAGGTTACCTCAGGAAAAATGTGTCTGTGTAAAAAAGGACAATGCTGCTGAAACTGCCAGCCAGTGAAATCAAAGCTGTAAGCCAGAATCAAGCAACAGGCAAAAGTGATAGTGGGATCTTGCATGGCCCTAGCAATTTTGTCACACTGCAGAGTGGAAGCTTTGGTGGTGGCTGTTAATACATAATACGTAACAGTCACCACTATTCCGACTCATACACCCTTCACATGGTACCTTTTTCTATGTAGAAAACTAATGCACAATAGAGAAGCTAGCATTTTATTCTTAATTTGCAAAATTTGCATGTTAAAGAGGGTATTTGTTTTATTGAAAGTTTATTTATTTTATGAGAGGCAGGGAAGATAAAATTGGATCTGTGCGTATTGAACTAAAAAGAATAATTTTGAAGACCTTAATTGTGCAGCCTCAAAATGCATTAAAATTTGATGGACTCATCAAAAAAATGTATATCTTGTGAACTGTGCAACGCCCATACTGCCAATTTAAATACTTTCATCACTTGGGAGATTTTAAAAAAAAAAATCATGGCCAAGAGATAAAGCATCTATTTTCCTACTTCTACTTGAATGGAAATAGTTATTACATACAAATAAAAGTTTCCTATTGACTAAACATATGGCTGTGATGCAATTTAATTATACCTTCCTTCCACTGTTCTCCAACATTCTTAGAATTCTGTCTGAAGCAGTTATGAAAATAGTATGAGAGAGAGAGAGAGAGAGAGTTGAATGCAGACAAATAACATAGCCAAAATAATTGTCCAATTAATCAACACAATTATGACATCTCCCAACGCCATTGCCCTGTCAACAGAGAGCAATGTTGAATACCTAAAAAGGCTCTACCAGAGTTGCAAGTTATTTTAATATTGGAATGGCACAAAAATTACTGTCCAGAGAGCTGCCTGGGAACAAATACAGACAATAAGACAGCATAACAGAAACCTACAGAAATTTTCCAGTTAGCAAAATTATTATTTTAAGAGTGGTCTATTTTCACTATTTGCCAGCTACATAGCAATTTAGTTAAGAAAGAAAGAAACCATTAACATAAAAAAGGAAACTGCACCAAGAACTGTAACAACAGTCTTATTCTGGAGACTGGCCAATGGAAAATATTGTTAATTGGAGTATTTCTTTCCTCTCAGAGAGCTTTATAGAAATCCCTCTCCTGCAAGAGGACATATTTCCACAGATGGAGAAAGGGACAGTTTCTAAACTATGGGCCAGTTACAAAGAAAACAGCACCAGCGTTTATCCACTCTTTAACGGGAGATTCTTCTATTAAGACTTTAAAATGGTGCCTGTGGCATGCTATGAGATGCTTCAATTTATACCTTTTATATCCAGATATTCATGCACAGAGACAGTGCAATTATTAACAAAGGAAATACTGAGCTGCAGGCCATAAGCTACCTAAACAAAGTCAGTGAAAATGCTCAAAATCAGACTTCTTCAAAGTAAAGTGATTTGGAACTTCAACCAAAATGGCCAATTTAAGCATTCATATGATAATTTTATTTGGCAAATATTTCTCTATGCACAATCTATTTTCCTGACGTGCACACATAGTTAATAATTCACAAACCATTCATACACAAGATTTGCACTAAAATCAGTGGGGAATTAGTAAGCAAGAGACTCAAGAATTGTAACATTGCTGTAGAAGCTTCTCTGTGACCATTTTTCTCATTTTCTTACATGCGTGCATTATATTTGAAATATTACATATCAGGAAAAAAGGTAAAATATTCCAAACAATCTACCACTCTAGTTAAATGTAATAATTTCCTGGGGCATGTGTACAATACAACTAAACTTTACGCCTGCACACTTAAACCAGTTTGAGGCAGGTTTGTATTATATTATCACCCTGCCTCATTCACCAAATTTTACAAGGCTTCAGATGATATCATCCTCCACTCATAATCCTCCCCTCTTTATCCATCACTACTTTTTTTCTTTTGAAAAAGGAAAAAAATTGTTAATAAAAAAAAAATGGAGAATAGCTGCCTGCTGCCTGCCTTTTAATTGTTGGCATGAAGATTAAAGAAATGTTCTTATTCACACACTTTTCCTGGAGCTGTTTTAAGCAATAACTAATATTTTTGTCCTCTGTGTTGATCTTTATTCATAAACACTGTACACCTGTTAGTATTCAAGATGCAAAATCACAGCTCTGCATCCCCTGTAGATACAGAGCCAAAGCATTCCAACCAGAGGCTTACTGGCCTCTTCTAAAAGGAAACTTCAGACCTATGCTCAAAACTTCAGACCTATACTGACTTCATCAACTCATAACGAAATAACTCCAGAGTCTTTAAACGGACTCAAGAAAAAAGTTCGATTTGAGTTCATTTGAGTAGCCCACCTATAATTTGCTGTCTGTATATGGATGTATGAATGTATTTTCTAGCATACTTCTCTATGTTCCCCACTCATATATGATTGTATTATCTGTGTTATTGAGTAAGTCTGTGATTCTAATCCTGTCTAAATATTGTGTGAGAGTTTATGTTTAATTGTGGTATTTACCAATTTGTTATTTAAAACATTAAAGCCTAAGTCGTACAATACTTAAAGTCAAACCAGGAATTATGGAAAACAAGAAAATATGCATGTAATATTACTGTTGTTGGTTGACTGGGTTATGTCAATTTATTTATGTGCTTTATTTGCTGTTTGTTTGTTTGTGTTTTCTTTTTGGTTTGTTTCTTATATTTATTCAATAAAAAGGATCTTTAAAAAAAACTTCAGACCCAGAGCATCTTTCTTGGTAAGCGCATCTGGATACATTTTTAAGTCCCCCACAACTAAATTCTCCATAAAAGAGAAATCTCAGAGTGGAGAAGAGAAGCACAACCAGGAAATAATGATGTAATAAATTACAAAGTGACAGAAGTTACCTGTAAGGAATTATGACTGTTATTCATTACAAAGCAGGATCTGATTTTTTTAGACTCTTCCCTCAAAATCAGATTATGGGTGTTATGTGTGGGTGTGATGGCTATTCCCAGACTCTCAAACTCCCTACTAAGGGAAGGTCTGATAGCTCTCTCCTTGTAATCTTTCTTCAGCCAAAAAAGGCTTTCTTAATCAGGCAGGGCTTTGGAAACTGAGCATGCTTGATGTACAAGGAGCTTTTAAGTGAGTGGATGCCACATGTTCTTTTACTGGTATATTTTTAAAATGTATTTTAATTTTTTTATGTTTTGATACATTTCATGGCTTAATTGCATTTCTACTATTTAATTGTAAACCACCTTCAGCCTCATTCATGGGAGGCAAAACTAAACATACACATAAACTCACACACTAGAGACATATGAATCAAATACATATATACACATATTACAGTTTTTCTTACAATTTAATCGCCTTGATCCATGCAAGAAAAACTGCAAGAAAAGACAGTGCTCATGATTCTGTCATGCTCTAGCATGACTGAAGAATGATGGCTGTAACTTTCTAAGCACTAGGTCTCAGGCTTAGATCTGGATCAGGCTTGGAAAGACTAACAGTGGCCATGTGTCTACTTCAAAGAGACCAGTCCTCTATTTGAAAATTTTATCTATTTAAAGAGAAAGTTTGTCTACTTTAAAGATGAAGAACTATCAAAGGGGAGAGCAGGGGAGTGCCTATCAATGGCTAACATCTAGAAAGCAGACTGCAGAAGTCTCCTGGTCACAGTGTTCTGCACTATGATGCTCCATTTCTATTTTTTTTAATTTTTTTTTTTTTGTAAAGAAGACAGAGTCCTGGCTGAGAACCCAGAGAGCTGCTGCCACCACTCAGTGTAAAAATAGCAGCCAGTGGTGAATCCACTTTCAGTTTTCCAGCCGCTCTCATTGAAGCCACTGAGTTAGATCCTGTCTTGACAAAGGTTTGGCACCAGAAGATTTCCAGTACAACTTGAACCAGCTGCAGAAGGAACACTCATAAAACTGTGAATGGATTTGCCACCTTCACAGCAATGGGTCTGTTGGCTGCCCCTGTAATGTATGCAAAACTGAAATACACGAACCAATGATCTGACTTAGTTTCAGGCAGTTCCCTATGTTCAAAAAAAAAAAAAAGGGAAAAAGAAGAAAAGGAGGAGGAGAACACAAAATGGGACACATGAATGAAGAGATGTGACTTTTCATTTAGCGACTATCCTTGCTTTCAGTAGCTAAGTGAGGGCAACAGGGCAGAAAAAAGCTTCCATCATGTTGTGTCTCCAAGTACATCATAGTCACTTACAGGAAATCAGTATTCATTGTTGTATGCCTTCAAGTTATTTCTAACTTATGCCAAGCTTAAACGAATATATCACAGGGTTTTCTGGGGCCTGAGAGTGTGTGATTCTGGTCTCCAGAGTTGTAATCCAATTGTCAAACCACTGCACCATGCTGAATCTCAAATCAGTATTACTATATTTAAGTTATATATTAAAATAGCTTGTGATTCTGAGGTTTAAGGAAGCTTACAATCAAATTTATTTTAAAAATCAGTTGTAATATAACAAGAGACAAAAAGAAAAATATCAAGAAAATCATGATAATCCTGAAGGCCACTAATAAGGGAAGACTTTACAATCCACTCATCTCCATAAACAGACTTTCAATAAGTATTGAAAATGCCATAAAAGTAAGCACCTAAAAATATAAGGCCATTCCATAATCAGAGTGCCAACAGCTACGAAAGTTTCTCCCTGGTAGCTTGCCATCTCACTTCAGAAAGTAGTCAACTTGAGAAGGACCACCACAAATAAACTTGAGTAGGGATGTAAATCTCAACTATTTTGTCATTGGAAATGTGGGTGAATAATTAAAGTAGTTTTCTACTGCTGCAGAAGAAAATGGATATTCCTCCACAATTTTCTCTCCATATCCAAAATCCTAGCGCTGTTGAGGAATTGTTTTGGGGAGAAAAACACGTTATCTTGTGTCCTACCCCCACCCCGCAAAGAAAACTGTTTTCTGTGAAGCAAACAGGTCTCCTGCATAGGAAATTGTGTTTTCTGCACAGGAAATGCATTTTCTTTCCATCTCTAATCTTGATATATGGTAGGTTTCAATGGGAACATACCCAGATTTCAGACCATTTAGGAACTTAATGAGCAAAAGCAGCAGTTCAAATTGTACTTGGAAACAAATTGATAGGTAGTGAAGCTCCTTAAATACAGCAAAAAAAGTGGTTGGTTTTCCAGGACCAAAGCAGTAATCTTGCCACAGTATATTCATCCCACTCAATTTTCTGACTGAAAATTTTCACATGCAATCCATGCTATAGTAATGTAACATATGAGTCTATTATGGCAAAATCAGTCTCTTTCAATAAGAGCCAGAACAGATGCTTCACAGCAGTACTTCTGGAATCAACATGCAAGATAGGAATTCAGCTGCTGGAGCACAGATAACCCAGAAGGAATCCGTGAAGAATGTGTTACAACATATATACAAGAGTTTGTGAAATATGTAAAAATTAAAAAAAAACAACACTTTCCTCTTTTTCCTACAGCATGATCATCCATCTGAGTGACCAAAAGCATTACAGAAGCAGAACCTGGACTAAAGTAAAGATAATTTGTCTTATTAAGGAATGCTTGGAGTTTGGCTGTCAACCTTGCTCCAAAGGGGGAGATTAACAATCTGAAAATATTTGGAAAAATCACTGTTTTTAAGGAGAAGTTCTTCAAAAGCAGCCTCTCAGCTGTCTCCTAAAGGTAGCTCTCACATCACCAAAGAAGAAGAAGGAAGAGGAAGAGGAGGAGGGGAATTGCCTGTGTCCTAAAGCTAATTGGTTATCCCCATGTGATTAGCCACAAAAGACAAAGCACAGAAATGGTAGGCCATGCACCCTAGACCTGTTGTTCTCAAACCACAAGAGAAGGGCCTCTAACTGTAAGTGCAGAGAATAGACTCCAATAGGGATTCCAATAGACTGTTCTATGAATACAAAAGAATGAAGCCACCCAGCTGTTCAGACTGCTGCATTGGTTGTTAATGCCACAGATAATAAACCTAGATCTAGAAACCTATCCACATCAACCCATCATTTCTGCCACCTGGATAAGACACCTGTTAGGTAGTTAACTTGATAATATGTAGTGGGGTCTCTAATGTCTCCCCACACACACACCATAATGTTTTCATGTTGCCTGGAAACTTTATGACAATCCCATGAATTTTACAGGATTTTTTTAAGCAAGGAATACACAGAGGTAGTTTGCCATTGTCTTCCTATGAATATAGCCTACAGCACCTGGAATTTCGTGGCACTCTCCCACACAAGTATTAACCAGGCCTGACTCTTCCAAGATCATACAAATTCCAATCCGTTCAGGGAATTTAGGCTTCCCTATGCTAGGGGCAGAAAATTCAAACTCCTAGTTTAAGCACTGTCCCAGTCTAGGCACTAGGTGCCTTCCAATGGTCCCAATTTGGCAGAAGCAGTTTGAACTCAATTAACTCAGCAAGGCGGACTGGAGAGGAGAACCCAAAATCTTGTCCTTTACAGCAGGCCCAGGCAAAAAAAAGCAGCTGCAGCTTCCCCTAGCTTGTGTATTATTCTTTAGAAACTTTTGTCATCTTGATCACTCTCCAGTGTTGCTGGGCCAAATGGGAAATCTGAAATTTCACCTGTGAAATGTAAGTGGATATGGAACTTTGCCATTTTACACTTCATATTGTATGCCAGTTGTTTTTTCTTTTGTTTTTTTGTTTTTTCACTTCTCTCTTCCATGCTTGGGAAAAAAGAAAGGATATGTGAGGTGATCTCAGCTGGCACTTGTAAACGCTTTAGGAGCCAACTGGAACTTGCAAATTCCAATGCAGAACATCAGTTTTGTTCCCCCCTCCAGTTTGGGGAAAGCAAAGAGCTCTCACACAGCATTTGCAAGGGCTCAGCTGGTAGCTGCAAATATACTGAATGGGAAAGAGAGGCACACACCGAGTTAATTCCTGTTGGTTTCTTCAATCTCTGATCAGAAATAGCAGTGGAGATTCTCTCCTTATGCAAACACACACACACACACATGCACACCTGTTGTCTGTACTGAGTGGGGTTTGGGCAGGGGCCATAATGTGATCTTCTGTGGCTCCACATAGTATACTGGTTTCAGGGTTGGACAAGGACTCCAAGAAACCAGCGTATGAATTCCTAATCAGCCATGCAAACCGACTGGGAAATTCACATTGTCACAGCTTCAGAGGAAGGCAATGGCAAAGTTATTCTGAATAAATCTTGCCAAGAAAATTCTAGGATAGAGTTGCATAAGTCAAAGTAGACTCGAAGGCACATAACAACTATGGCCCACATTAGCCCACCAGTTGCCCTAAGCTCAACACTAAGTGTAAATGCTCCCAAATATGCGCCCTATCAGGTTGAATAGCTAGAAAGGGAACGCTATGGCAATTCTAACTCCTCAGCCACTGAATCAAAAAAATTGACCTGGAAATACATGATTGAAACAGATTAATGCTATTATCTTACCAATTGTGTTATTTGAATGAAATCACTGGGGGTTTTTTAAAGTGGTGAGGGCTAAAGGGAAACCTGATTTATAAAGGAAGTCTATAGAAGGAATGTAGTGTCAATTTTTCTAGAAGTTTGCCTCAGTGTGCACATTCGACATGAATGCATGTGTGAGAAACTAATATTCAATGTTGCTGTGTGCCTTCAAGAAGTTTCCAACTTATGGTGACCCTAACACAAACCTATCATGGGGTTTTCTTGGCAAGATTTGTTCAGAGGGGGTTTGGCTTTGCCTTCCTCTGAGACTGAAAGAATGTAACTTGCCCAAATCACCCAGTGGGTTTCCATGGCCAAGTAGGGATTCAAACCCTGATCTCTAAAGTCTTAGTCCAGTGTTCAAATCACTACATCACATTGGTTCTTAATATTATTCATCCCAAATACTAAAGGAGGAATGAGCAATTGTGGCCCTGTAGATGTTGCTGGACTGCAACTTCCAGCATTGCTCACCACTGGCTACACTGGCTGGGTTTGATGGGAGTTGCAATTCAGCAACATTTGGAGAGTTACAGTTGCTCATCCATACAGAAACCTAGGGCTATGAATCAACCACAAAAGCTTTGATCGAGACCTCAGTTCAGTAGCTCAGCTTCGATCAGTTCTAGAGACTGCCCAATTTGATTCATATCTAAATCCAAATCTTCATGGTCTATGCTGTCTATCATTGGAGATTAATAGGCATGTTTTTTAACCATTTGATGAAATTTGCAGGCATATTAGCCCCTTATAAAGGAGTTAAGCATGTTAAATTTCAGACAGACTTGTGCTGGGAAAGGAGATAAGCTATATTTACCTTTAATTTTATGTTTAGAATTTTTCAAAAAAGGAAATGTTAATACTTTTTTATTCTTCATAGAAATTTCTGAAATATTCAAAGATAGGTACCTGTTCTGAAACTGAGCCTGCCAAGCTCCATATGAATAGGTGCAGGGTGTCATGTATAAGCCCAGTCTTTAAAGTCTCGAAGGCTCAAAATGAATATTCAGATTTGGTGAATGGAAGTGATTGCACTTCACCTCTATCCCATGTGCTTTTTATAATTTCTCTAAAAATGACACATTTCACAAAGGTGTATCTTGAGAAAAAGCATGAAAGATTTCAGAAAGTAGGTTTAAGATAGCATGAGAATTTTGATGTGTAACCCTCAAAATATTGATGAACTGCAATCCCCATGATACCTCACCATCAGCTGTGCTGACCAGGCCTACTGGGACCTTAAAAGAAGCAACATCCAGAAGACCCCATGATTCCAATCCCATGATTCCAACCCAATACTGAGCTAGAGTATTACCAATAATCAGAAATGGCTAAAATATCTTTTCCCTGCTCAGCTGCTGCCAAACTTCAATCAGACAAGGCTGGGCAATGGATAAAAAGCACACAGCCCCAAAGACTGATGGATCTGAACATCCACCATTTTCAGAAAAATACTCAATACTATATACGCCCTTGTTCCTCAAATTCTTTTAACATTTCCATTTCTGGGACAGAGAAGTAGCAAAGACAGCTGAGCACTTAAAGGCAATATAACACTTTAGCATCCTTGTCCTCGGGTAGTGGGACTTGGAGAACCATGTTAAAATAATCTGTTATGATTATCTGAAAGAGCTGTGGTTCACAAAACTACACTCCCTCCTCCTTTCCCAGCCCTGGCATTTTTCATATATCAAGGAGAAATTGGTCTGCTTTTTTCACACAAACTGAGTCTCTGGGTCCCTCAGAATCTGAATCGCCAACAAAGCTGAAGTAAGAGCATTTCAGATTCACATTCAGTCTCTTTCAGAGGCATCCCCGCTCAATCTGGACATTTCCCAAATAGCTCCAGATTTGCTCTGTTTGCAGTCAAATCCAAAGCATACCCCAAAACTACACCTCTCAGTCCCCCCCATATCTTTTCCAAGCCCAACCAGTTCAAATGATGAAAGAACAATTGGCTGTTTGCCATTCAGGGTGAATTGTGGATAACTTTGTTGTAAAAGAAATTGTGATGAAAGTAACACTATAGCAATACTAGCAGCATATACACATTTCATACTGACATGGGAAGGCAAACAAGTACAGGATGTTCCTGTCACCACACAGGACAGAAGATGTCTACAGGTCCTTTCAGCACACAGAACTGTCCAGAAACCCTAGAGGTGAACCCAGACCTCAGTGTACTTTAGTGCCAATTCGGCAATAATAAACTACATGAACTTCTCACATCATTTCGATGGCATGTGTTTAAGTCATAAACAACTATTTACCTTGCCCTCAGGAACAAAATAAAACTGTGAGCCAACTGTCAAATAATTATATTTTTTGCCTGCAACAGGATAAATGCAAGGACTAGCATTTGAGATGAAGGTTCCAGATGTGATATGAGAGATATATTGTGAAGAACTTCACATAAATAAGGTAGAGCATCAGCAGAACGGAACTAGTTTCCCTCTGCCAATGGAATCCTTCCATTAACAGAATAGAGTCTGGAATGTTTTTCAATTATTTCCCTTTACTCCTATAGCCCATTGAGAGCCAGCATGGTGTAGTGCTTTGAGCATTGAACTGCAGTTCTGGAGACCAGGGTTCAAATCCCTGCTTAGTTCTGGAAACCCATTGAGTGGTCTTGGACAAGTCACACTCTCTCAGCCTCAGAGGAAGGCAAAAGCAAACCCCCTGTGAATAAATCTTGCCAAGAAAACCTCATCATACACTTGCCTTAGGGTTGCTGTAAGCCACAAATAACTTGAATGCACACAACTATAACTCCTGCATACATACTCACAATCAGTTTCAGAGTTTGCAGGAAGCAGCAAATTAGTGAATGCTAAAACAGGAAGGATGGGCAATCACTGAAAATGCATTCCATCAGGGATTCAGTCTATATATAAGAATCAGAAAGTCCAAATAATTATAAAGGGTGAAAAGACATAATTTATAACTATTGGAAAGAAGACCAGGCAAGGATGCTCTTTATCTCCTCTACTATTTATTACAATATTAGAAGTACTAAATAGGAAAATTTGGCAGGAGGAACAAATTCAAGGTGTTAAAGTTAAAACTCAAACTTATAAAATTAGAGCATTTGCAGATGATTTGGCTATATCATTAGAAGACCCTTTACAAACTATACCTATATTATTAAATACCCTGCAGGAATTCAGGGATCTCTCAGGTTTCAAGATTAATAAAGAGAAAACTCATATAATTACAAAAAAAATGTCAAAGAAAGAGGAAAATGAGCTAGAACAGAGGACCAACTTTACAGCAGTTAAGAAGGTCAAATATTTGGGAATTATAATTTCAAAAAATAACTCAGAACTATTTGATAATAACTACAAAAGAGTATGGAAGGAAATAAGGGCAGAGATGGAGAAATGGAGTAGACTGGATTTATCATTATTGGGTAGAATAGCCGGTATAAAAATGAATATACTACCCAAAATGAATTTTTTGTTTCAAAATTTACCCATACTAACAAACGAAATGCCTTTTGGAGAATGGAACTAAGACTTGTTAAAATTTATATGGAAAAAGAAAAAACCAAGAATAAAACAAAAAATTTTAACAGACATCAAGGAAAGAGCAGGATTCAGTTTACCAAACTTAAAATTGTATTATGATGCCAATTATTTAGATTGGATAGTAGAGTGGATTAGTCTAAAGGACCAAAGATTGTTACAACCTGAGGGAGAAGGTATCTACTTTGGCTGGCACACATACCTGTGGTATGAGAAAGCCAAAGTTGACAAAGAATTCACAAATCATTTTATAAGAAAGGCCCTTTTAAGAGTATGGTTAAAGTATAAAAGGAAATTTTATCTAAAAATTCCCTCATGGGTTTCCGTTCATGAGGCATTTTACAAGAAGGAAATGTCACGACTAGGTAAATGGATTATATAGAGAGACCTCTTAAATTTTCAGGATGGTACTGCACAATTTAAATCGGAAGAAGAATTAAAGATGCAAGGTTTTACTACTCATTGGCTACTACTAAAGCAACTTAAAGAAAGGTTTAAGATAGACAACAAGTTAGAGGGATTTGAAACAAAGGAAAAAGAGAGAGATAAATTTTTTAACTCTGAAGTAAGCCACAAAGTGGGGAAAATGTATAGATGTGGAACAAGAAACAATTAAAGATAGTATGATAAAACGGGCTAGAAACATTGCTCATTCTATTATATTGGAACATTGGGTAGGTCATGTACACAGACATGATCTCTATTACAATCAGTTAGTTTAAGAGAAAACCTTTACAAAATGATCCATAGATGGTACCTAGCTCCAACTCGGCTAGCTAAAATAAGAAAAAGTGGGAAGGAGGTTTGTTGGAATTGTGAGCTTAAAGGTACCTTTTATCACATATGATGGACTTGCGTAAAAGCAAAAAAACAATTGGAAAGAGATTCGTACAATAATTTCTGTAACATTTAAAATTAAATTCCCATTAATTCCAGAGCTATATTTGTTAAATATGATCAATTGCCTCCCTAAACTTGATAAACTTGATAAAATACAAAAAAGGATTTTATTATATATGGTCACGGCAGCAAGGTTATGCTTTGCACAATGATGGAAAGAATCGGAGCCTCCAAGCATAGAAGATTGAGCATTGAAACTATATGAAATGTTAGAATATGATAAATCTGGATTTTGATGTTGGAAAAACCTACAACACAGACTAGAAATGGATGGGAAATAGTAACACCCATATGGGAACACATATAGGGCAAGAAAGCAATTTTAAGTATAGAAAACTTAAGCTAAGTAGCTAAAATGATTTGCTTTATTTTGAGATGGAAAAATCAAATCAGTTGTAATCAAGTAAGCAATATATGCAGAAATTCGGATGGGTAATTCAGTAAAATAATTACAATTAGTAAACTAAATTAAAATGGGACCTCAATTTATATTCCTGCCATAGAACCATATATAAGTTAATAAAATCGTTAGTCTCTCTATAAATACGGGTGTTATACGAGTACGGATATGAATATGAGTATGGATATGTACTGAGATCTAGTAGCCTTCTGGTTAATACTCTGTTAATATTTTCTTTAGCTATTAACAAGTCTTTTTTCAAGATATAGTAGACTCGTATGGGTAACAGAAGTAGTCAGGGGGGGAAAGGGACATTCTGGTTTAACTGATATAGACGATTCAGGAGGGTAAGGAACAGATATTTAATCACTCACTTCTTGAGATGGGGCTATGGGAGAAAGGGGGGAGTGAGGAAGGAGGGATGTATTAAGCGCTATTAGAATCTTACTAAGTGAATATTACAAGGATATTTGTTAATATTGTGGTTGTATCATTCTTTTATTGTAATCTCTCCACTCACTCTGTTCTTTTATATATTTCAATAAATCAATAAAAATTTAAAAAATATTTTCCATCAGCAGAGGGAATCCAGAAGGAATCTGGTTGCTACGTATATGTCATCATGCTGTTCTTGTCATCTATGGGAAACTGCTACTTCTAACATCTGTAGACACCAGGAAAAAAAAATGTCTATTATTCTGTGCTTTTTTTTTTATTCCTACAACATAACCAATAGACACTTTTTCTGTTAACCAGGGTCACTTCACAGGGTCACTTTACATTTTGTTTTTCTTTGATAGAATCCTGCACCTGTTCCACGTTACAAGAAAAGGAAAGAATATAAAGAAAGCTACACTGGGGAAAAAAGAATACAGGTAGAGGTGAAGTTGAGAAACAAGAAAGTGAGTCAAGTTTATCCATGCTGGAATCAGAGTGCTGCATCTTTTTGACCTATGGAAGAGAAATTACTTGGGATAACTAGAAGTCTGAGGCAAGAATAATAGGTGGAAACAGAACCAAGAGAGAATGGTTAGTGATGATCTTTTCAAAAAACTGAAGCCACCAGCACGTAGAAATTAATGACCAACCACATCATCCCACTGAGTCACTAAACAGAAGACTATGAATACTACATGCTGAAGAAAGGAAATGGGGGTGGGAAGAAGGAATCTATTAGCACCTTTGAGACTAACTGCTTTATTTCAGCATGAGCTTTCATAGATATTAATCCACTTCTTCAGATGCACTGAAGTCACTGTCACACTGACTTCTACGCATAAAAACAGAATACATTCATAGATCACTTCTGTGGGTGTGGGTTGGCATGGTGAGTTTCACTAAACCTGTGGAATTTTAAAATTTTGTTCACTAACATTGCCACCCCATCCTATATCACAATGTGCTTTTGAAAGTGAAATTCCCCAATCTGAATAGTGGATTGCTGTGTAACATTGCCGTTCAGAAGGAAGAAGAACAAGCATAAGCTCTCATGGGCTCTCAGAAACGGTTTCACAGTTCTTTGGAACCTGGCCAATGTATATCTTGAGAGTATCTTGAATTTGTGTGCCTGGCTGTTCTCCTGCAATGTGCCATCTATGCTATCCCTGAAATATTTTCTGTGGTTGCTTCTTATCCTCCGGACAAGCTTGGCTTCCAAAGAATGAGAAAGATTAAAAGTGGCAGAAGACCAATTCCTAGACTAAATCCTTTCAAAAGGGAGGAAGCTGGTTGAAAAATCTGGTTGACCGGTCTTGAACATAACTCCCTGCACCTATTCATATGAAAAATCATAAGCAGGCAGAGCAGGGGTAGGAAAGTAAGAAGAGGAGACAGAAAATCAAATATTTCTTGTCTGCAGATTCATCACAATCACTGCATTGCATTATTCAGAATCTTCACTAGAGCTTGCTCAAGAATTTTAAAAAAGGCTATTTGTCTTTTCCATCTAATATATCCCTAAAACATTTTAAATGCCTTCTTGTTAATATAATGGCAGACTGGAGTTTCCTGAGAAATTGTTCACTTGTCTCTCACTTTCTCGGGGCCTCTGTTCCTCAGACACTCAACACTTCATACTTCTTTAGCTTACAGAGCCTTCCCCCTGACCCCCGAAGATGATGGAGACGCACTCCAAACCCTGCACAAGCCAAAGGTTAGTGCTTAGCAGAAACTGAACAAACGCTTTCCTTGTTTTTCAGGCCTTACTGAAGAAATGCTGTTATTTTTACCAAGGTGTTTTTATTATTAATATCATTTTTTAAAATGATCTAGGAAATTGTTGCTGCCATTTTCCTTAAAGTAAAAGAGTCAATGATCACACATTGTGTGAGTATTTCTTCAATTAAATGTAAATGCATTTCATAGCTCCATTCCCTAAGACTAAAGCTCAAGAGGAGGGAAAGAGATTTTATAGCTAAATAGAAGCACAAAAAAACCACAGGCTTCCTACCAGCACTAATATTAAGAAACTGTATATTGTTGTAGATGCATTATTTTGCTTAATTTTGAATTTTTCATGTAATTCTATATTTATTATCTATCAAATTTATATCAGCCCTCCCCCTGTGATGGCCCTTAATACCATTTGAGTGGAATTAAGAGGTAGAAATCTATATTTTAAAAACTGCATATGTTATGAATTCCTAAACACCTGGGGTGCAGTTTTCAAAATCTCATTTTTGTTCCAGACAAAAACAACAAACTCTACCCCCCACCCCACAAAAGAAAACCCGTTCTGGGATTGCATTAACAAAATAATAATTCCTTGCCATGCTAGTTTTTACCTATCAATTTGAAAATGAAAAGGGAGCATCTAAAATAATTTAGCAGTTTCTGCATTCTCAGAGTAATTCACAGGTGAACAGCAGTATATTAATTTGGGTGTGCTAAAATAAGATTTTTAAAAACTCTATGCTGACAGCGGACTTGGGAGTTTGGGGACTTAACACATGAAAGGGCAGTTTTTAAAAATGTGGGGGAGAGAAGTTGACAGCATGCAATATCTTGGAAGGGAGGTGTTAGTTCCAACTGACAACCAGCCATGAAATGTCAAGACCAAACACAGAAAATTATGTTAAATAAGGGTCACTTTATTTGACCTAACCTATCAAAGAAGCATCTGAAGAAACAATCAGGCTTAATCAGCTTCCTGTCCTGCCCCATCACATGCTGTGATCTGGCTCCAGGTGTCAGTGACCAATCACCCTGGTTTCTACCATGGAGCCTATCAAATAGTTACTGTCCCTCCGCAGTGTCACTCGCCATGCAGTTCCAGGTAAAAATAAAGTTAAAAACCATCTCCTTTCTTTGGAGTGGGAGTCATACAGCCTTCCAGATTTTGTTGATCAGCCCTATCCTGCACAGTTAAAGGTAAAGACTGCTGGAAGCTGAAGTGCAGCAATATCTGGAAGGCCACATGATTTCTCCATCCTGACGAATGGCAACATGCTTTAATGGTGTATTCCTGCATGGCAGGGGGTTGGACTCATTGGCCCTTGCGGTCTCTTCCAGTTCTATGATTCTATGATCTCAGAGCAAAAGAAAGGAAGCTTTCCGCTTTCCCAATCAGAACAAGCACTGCAGTTTCCAAGTGTTGAAATCATGTCCCTGCTCTCCCTACACCTGACTCCATCCATCATCTTTGTGTTGCACAGATGGATGACAGGGTCCAACACAGTTCCAGTTCTTTCTCTGTTCTTTCTCCCTTTCCTTCAGTTAGAAAAAAATATGCATGCTAACATATTCATTAAGATTGTTGCTAGTGTGTGCCTTCAAATCATTTTTGACACATAGCGGCTTAAGGGGAACTTATAGTGTTTTCTTGGCAAGATTTGTTCGGAGAGTTTGGGTTTGCCTTCCTCTGAGGCTGAGAGTTTGTGACTTGCCTAAGGTCACCCATTAGGTTTCCATAGCTAATTTGGGATTCAAACCCTGGTCCCCAGAGCCATAGTCAGACACTCAAACCACTAGAATACATTGTGTTAGCATACCATTCATATAATCACTCCGCTTATGCAAGGATCAGAAATCTATGTTTAGTAGGATCCATAATATAATAGCATCCTATAGCATATAGTGTGTTAGGATTATGTGGTATATATTAGCAGATTGCTGTTGCTGTTGTGTGATTCCAAGTCATTTCTGACTTTTGGGACCCCTAAGGCAAACCTATCAGGGAGTTTTCTTGGCAAGATTTGTTCAGAGGGGGTTTGTCATTGCCTTCCTCTGAGGCTGAGAGAGTATGACTTGTCCAAGGTCACCCAGCGGGTTTCCATGGCTGAGCAGGGATGTGAACCCTCATCTCCAGAGTCGTAATCCCAAATCACTACATTACAGTAGTTCTTATATCAGCAGATGCATGCAGTATAATATATTAGGATCATACTGTATACAGCCAGATCTCAATACAAGGTCTACATTTCAGCAAAATGATTATTTCCTACTGAAACCAAAGGAGTGCTTTAGAACATTTTACACCAGAATACATATGTGTACAATTTGCAGGCAAAACAATCAGGAAATTAGATTTGTTCCTGACCAACCTCAGCGACTTCCTCCAAGGGATGGTGTTTCTTTGTCCATTTCTGCACGCAAGTCGTATTAGACGTTTGATGCTAATCAAGTATTTACAGAGAAGAGAAAGCAGTCCTCACATTTCAGTACTCGGTGCTGAACCATTAAGAAAGCAGCTGTTGTCAGTGGCCCTGTGCATTTGATTGGCAACTCTTAAACAACTGCCCTCCAGCTATGTACAGTATCAGATCTCAAGTCAAGAAGGTCCTCTCCTCCAAAGGGTGTTGAATCACTTTAATGTTGATTCCAGCATTAGCCTCACTCTACCTTCAGTATAGTAGTAAATTCAGCTTTACTACAGTACTACAAAGATGTGGAAGTACTATAATAACCTTTTTTAAGAAATAAGCTGTTAGCATGGTAGTGTTCAGTTTCAGAAACTCTAAAAAGAATTCTGATGAAAAAAACATTAACGGTAGTTTGTTGCATGGCTAAAAGGGATAATATAATTCTTTTTCTTCCTTTCTTTTTTGTTAGAGCGTGTAAATTGTGTTGTCCTTGAGGTATTCGTGATATTACAAATCAGTCCTGAAAAGATAGCCCCCATTTCATTTGTAATATCCAGCACACTTGTATTTTACATATAACTACTTTGCTTAACCTTTGAAAAGTGACACCTTCCCAAGCAAAGCATTGTTCAAAGAGACATGTAATTTATTAACACAGGTATAATTCCAGTTACACTGGCTGAAGTAGTTGGCTCAAATGACAACAAAATGGTATACTTGTTTGCCTGGTGGTAAGTCTCGCTACTTTCAGTGGGGTTGGCTTATTTATAAGCATATTTAGAACTGCAACTTGGAGCCTTTTTATGTAGGCAATCCTATACAAACACGCCTGGCAATAAGACTCATCAAACACAGTACGATTTAGTTCTGAACATGTATATAAAATTACACCATCAGTCCCACTGATTTCAAAGAAAAACAATTAAGTTTCTGTGTAAATGAATGGGACATAGATGTGCTTAAATTAAATGTGAATCATGCCACTTTTTACTGGACTATACCAGTGTTTTTGTGTACTTCATTTTACCATCAGTATTGCCTAGAATTACAATGAAACATAAATGATTTCAGTTTGGTACATATGACAGCTAACTTCCATTGAGGATAATTTCAGTAAGAATAAGTGGCTCAATGGCAAACTCATCCCATCATAACATTGTGTCAAAGTGCCAGTTTCTTTTCAACCCACCCAAAAAAAGTACAGTATTTTCAATTAATATTTTTAAAATCTGCATTCAAATATGCAGTTCTGTATTGACTTGCCCAAAGACAGGCATTTTCCAAAAGATTTCCAAATGATTCAAATATTTTGTGAACAATGTTCACAAAGCTACACATTTTAGACATTTTTTTCCAAATTTATTTATTTAAGCATAGAATACAAAGTGGCATACAATCTTTTTTTTAAAAAGCAATACAACCAAAAAGTTTTCAATACAAAAGTTAACACCATTAAGTCAAACTTCTATTTAAAAAACACAAGTTAAAAATTCAAGTTAAAAGCAATTTTAAACACATAACAAAATAGAAATAGAAATTTTAGTAAAATGTAAAATTTAATATAAATTTAATATTTCAGCATTTTCTTGAAGTGACTCATGAGCATCATAAATGTATGCAATTTTTAGGCCAAACTATATTTCAGTTCACCTTAAGTTCTGGGTGGTGCAAATTTTGAACACTGAAATGTCAACCAGACAAAATGTTCATAAATCAATGGATTGCAGATCAGAGTCCGAATCAAGACCTATTGGTCTAGGCTTATTAATAATCACATGCCCATTTCTTTATGACAGGGAACTTTTCTAAAATGAAAGAAATTTAACTTTTGTAATATTACTAAAATGGGTGCCTCCAAGCAGTGAGGCTACATAATGTTTATTCAAAATAGCAGAACTTGCAAAGTGTAGCAATTAAAGTTATCAGATCAGACTGAAAGGATCCAAGTTTAGATACCCCCACAAAGTAACAAAGCTCACTGAGCTTGGACCAAGCACTCTCTGTCAGGTTAATTCACATTACAAAGCTGCCGTTAGGGCAAAATGGAGAATGACATATCACTTTAGCTCTCTGATATAAGCACAGGAAGAGAGGGCTATATGGTGTAGCAGAGTGCAGGACTAGGACTCTTGGAAATCACGGTTCAAATCTCTCCTCAGCCAGAAAATCCGCTAAATGACCTTAAGCAAATCATAGTCTCAGAGGAAGGAAACAGGAAACTCTTCTGAAGAAATCTTGCTGAGAAAACCCCATGATGGCCTTAGGGCCACCATATCAGGAAAAAAAACTTGAAGGCACAGAACTATGAGCACAGAATATATAAAAAAATAAACAAACAACTTCAGTACATTTGTAAGGCTTATTTGAAATCTGAGTATCACTTGTCATGGTGCTGCAAAAAAAAAAAAAATCCTCTTGGCATCAGCAATACCCTCATTAACCCCCTTCTGGCTTAATGGAAGGTACAGAATATCCAGATATGTATTGACCATTGTTATTGTTGTGTGCTTTCAAGTTATTTCTGAAAATGGCTAGTATAAGGTTAATCTACCACAAGGTTTTCTGGGGCTGAGAGTATGTGATGTGCCAAGGTCACCCAGTGGTTTTCCATGGCCAAGCAGGGTCATAGTCCAACACTCACCATGCTGGCTCTCTGCACTGACCATTACTGAGTGGGAGGGGTTATACTATATACACATGACCATGCATATTATTTATGGTAGAAAACCTGATCTGAAGTGAATGTGTCTCGTGCATCTAAACTGAAGGCATAATTTTAAAAAAAAAGGGGGAGGAATCCAATCTCTCTCACCCTTTTACTCTCTTTTTTTCTTTTTGACTTTCAGGAAAATATGCATTGTGGATTAGTAATTGTGATGTGCTGTTTTGATATGCATCCAATGTTGCAAATGGAAAAACAGAGATGACAGTATTCTGGTGGTGGTGACATCATCCACACAATGGAATATGTGTGCCACCTTGGGTCTCATTGTAGGAGAAAGGAGGATAACAAATTAATTAAATAAATGTTAGAACCATCCCCACCTCAATAGTACCAACCCCCACCATAGCCAGGAGATCAGACTATAATGTCATTTCCTCCAGCATTCTAGTGAAACACAAATATCAGGAACTAAGGAGTCATCTCATTCTCTTAATTTATTTCCCTGGAAATGCAGAAGATTAAAAAAGATGGACACAAGAATTCCCTGAAGTGGAATAGGGGTGGTACTAACTACTCTCCTTACAGTTTCTCGTCTCTACAGCTATACAGAGTTCAAAGCTCAGACAATCCTGTGCCTGCAGATACTCGCATGCCTGACATTTAAGACTATGAAATACCAACCTATTTTGAAATTGTCCAAATCATTAGTTGTGGAATTTTCCTAGCACTTTATGAATACCACTGTTAATTGAGCAATTAACTTGAAACTACAGAATGTGCTGTGATGGCATGATATGATATAAGCCATGTAAAAGAAGAAGCAGCCAAGCAACTCAGTATGTTGAAAGATATTAATGAAGTGGCAAAATCTGCCAGAGAAAAAAATAATAATGGATGATTTCAACAACCCCGATATTAACTGACTGAATGACACATCTGTACATGGTTTGGAGAAGCAGCTTATTGATACTATAAATGGCTTCCTTTTGGAACATCATACTGTAGAATACAGCAGGGGGGGAGGCATTGCCCTGAGTTTAGCAAGTGCATCCACACTGCAAGGTAGAGAGGCCATAAACATTCTGCAACAAAAATTTAACAGGAGTAAATGAGAGAGAGGCAGATGGTCAAACTAGTAACCATTTTAAAAAACCGCCTCATTTAGAAGCTGCTCAAGAGAATCAGAAAAGTTAAGAAATCAATTTTGATGGTATATGATCAAAGCAAAAATACTAAAGATGCAATAGGTACAGTTTTGGGGAAATGCAACAAATAGTGAGAGAGGATATAAGTACCTGTATTGGTGACAATGTAAATTAATTAAAATAATTCTAGTAGCAATAAACAAAATTATTAGTAAGAAACTCTAAAACGCTAATTCATATTAATGGACAGATGAGAAAAGATAAAGATACTTTTCTTGTGTGTGTGTGTGTGTGTGTGTATATGATATATATATATATATATATATATAGTTATAGAACCTAGAATCCTTTATGCAGATATGGGGAAAGAAATCAGATACATAGAACAGGATGTCATTTTTATGGATTATGGTTATTCTAAATTCCAAGCTAGTCAAAGAATGTACAAAATCAGAACACAACTGGTAATGGTTCAAATGTGGAGCAATAAAAAGAGTTATTCATAATCCCTTCTGCTTTTATTGATGAATTCTTTAAAACAAACAGGATATTTTTTCCATGGGATATTTTTTCCAAGGGAAAATATCAGAAAGAAAGAATAAAATAATGTGTGGTTTGGATCTAGATTTAGATGAGATTACAGTAGGTTCATTGACTAAAAGATCCCATTAATTAGGTGCAGCTCTCCTAAGCATAGCTAAATCTAGATCCAGTCCTTTATATGCCACTGGCCTATGCAAAGGTTATATTAGGTTTGTTTCATCATTTTATCCACATTATATAAATCGTAGCCATTGGATTTAAGAAATAATAGTTGTATATATGTAGCTGTCTTCTTTTTCCTGTTTTGGAATGATTTTTGCAGTTTGAGACGTTCTAAAAAGTAATCAGGAGATTGTGTGTGCATATGTGTTTATATCCATTTAAAATTTAAAGTGACAAAAATAGGTATAGTTGATATATCCCCATTTCACTACAGAAATAATAATAAAATATTACAAAGACAACCAGGTAAACAAAGCAGATGAGATAAAACAGAATGTCTAAGACATTGATGTAGCCCTGTGGTATAAAATAATTTCTCACATTTTTGCACTGCCTCATTTTCAATTTACCATTCCAAACTTAAGATATGTAAATGTTGCCAATGTTACAGTGTTGTACTTCGAAACCATTTATATATATATATATATCTCCCAAACAAAATCTCAACAACTATTCAGTTAACAGCTATATTAGTTTTCTGAGCAGAAATGCATGACATTTTTTTTTATTTTATGGAATTTCTTAAATGAAAAGAAAGGGATTGCCAGTCATCTCATTTAGTTGTCATTCTAAAACTGCTTTAACAATTTCCCAACTGATTCAGATTTAATATGATGACTCTATCCCTTGTTAGCTTGCATGGCCCAAGTCACTTTGTCCAAAAATGCCATATCCCATTATTTGGCATCAGTATATGGTCTATTTTTCAATACTTTTTTTTTTTTTGGCAAGTTTAAAATCACCAGGAGATTGAGGAGAAGAGAGGAAATAGATCTAATTTAAGGTCCTAAATGAATGAAAGATTAAATATAAACCAATTTACAAAGATTACTCATAGTTAGTGACTTCAGTATGACACACCATCTCACACGTATATACACACCAAAAAAAGCAAACTGAATAAATGTAGGGGGTAGAGTTTTACAACAGAAGAACACCAAATGAACTTTGTATTGCATAGCCAAGAGCCAGTGTGATGTAGTGGTTTAAGCATTGATTACGACTGTAGAGACCAGGGTTTGATTCCCGGCTCAGCCATGGAAACCCACTGAGTGAACTTGATCAAGTCACATTCTCTCAGCCTCAGAGGAACGCAAAAGCAAACACCCTCTGGCCAAATCTTCCCAAGAAAAACCCATGATAGGATTGCAGTAAATCAGAAGAAAAAACTTGAAGGTACACAACAACAACAGTAGCAGTAGCAACAACTGCACGATCAAAGAGCATTTTCCTTAACAGGCAAGATGCCATTGATGCCATTGTGATTTGAGAAAAAGCTGATTAAAGAAGAGAAGAAACAAATAATCCCTTTTTTAAGGGTTCATTTTTGCAACTATTCTCTAAGCTTTAGTAGCAAAAGCTAAGAGTATATCCGGAGTGGCACATCTGTGCACAATCTGCTGTGATAGAAGTCTGTAGATTTAATTTTAATGTGTGAGGGTTGTTGTTTTTTAATTTCACTTGACACATAAAATTTACCAACAGTTTTAGCACTGTGCTTAGAAAGTTAAATAAAAATGTAATTAGTTATAGGTACCAGTTCCAATCCATCCAAAGTAAGTCACAAGTAATGGCAATGCTTTTTACTTTGAATACCCAAAGGAACTAAAGAAAGATAATTTTAGTTCCTGGCTTTTTTAAAAAAAAGAAAAGATCAATATGTTGTAAGTTAAAATAGTGATCACACAAGCCCTGTAATCAGAAAAATAAATAAACCAGTTACATTTACATTGGAAGAGCAGTGAAACCACACCTTGTTACATTACAGTTTTGATGTAATTTTAAGCTGCTTCTTAGTCAGTGCAAAAATGGAATTATTTATGGGTAACTCATTTCTTATAAATAGTCACTTCCAAAGTTTGGTTTTTCATAATAAACTTGCATTACTATACATGGCAAATACATTAGAAATGTAATATAATAAAGATCAAAGCAAAATAAAACCCATCAGTTCAAGGTTTTAAAAAGGTCTCCTTGCCTGGGGCCAAAAAGATAACAGGACAGGTGAGCTTCCCGGGGAGCCATTCCACATCTGGAACATCCACCACTCACCACTCTATATGCCTCCTTGCTCTTCTTCGTGTATACTTCTTTTATCCTGGGCAATTCTGTTCCTTTCAAAAAAAGCAATGGATAATCCTGGGTACCACACTACTTTTTATATAAAGATGGCTTTTGTGCTCATTCATTCTTTCTTTCCCTCCCTTCCCTCCCCCTTTCCTTTGTTCACACCTTTCATTCTTTCTCCTATGCCCTGACTCTTTTTACCTGTTTATGTGAATTTTCTGTACAGTAATTCTAAATTCACAATCCCCCTATTCTTTAAATGGTAATATGTAAGTGAGGTAACAGTAGAAAAGTTTTGTAAATCACTTCCATAACACATTGGGACTTTACCACAAAGTCAAGTCCCAAGTACAGCCCTAGTAAAAATGCTTTGTACTTTTTTGTAATTTTTGTTCGCTTTAATACTCGGAACAGACAAAATACATCTACAAAAATTAGGCTACAGCCTAGTTATGGATAGAAAACACCATGGATACAAACATCTCCATATAAATGTCATGAGAACTCAAGACATAATATCAGTGTTTAGCAAACAAGAACAGGAACATTTCAGAAGCCATTGGTATCAGGCAGTGTCCTAACCTAGATGACTATAAAGGGGGAAACCATATGCACCTGCCTGAATACTGGTGACTGGGCAATCTGACGACAAACGGAACCCAGTGCTAGCAAATAAAGACATTAAGGAGAAACAAGGAAAGGGAAATAGGAACTATTAGAACAATGATGCAGTAGGCTATAAACTACCACAGTCGGCATCTAAAAATTAACCAGGCTTTGAAGTGCCATCTTGTTGTTGCTGTTGTTTTTGTTGTTGCCACAACAGAAAAGTCACTGTTCTCAATCTGCATGCATGTATGAACAGCAGCAGAGTGACTTTCTCTTTGGCATCTCACTACTACTACTTCCACCATTCTACCTGATTCTGCATCTGGTACACATCCTCCATTCCAGGTACTACAGAAAGTCCTTCACTTTATGCTGAGGCCCTAAGAGTAACAAGCAACAGTAACAGTAACATCCTTCAACCCCACAAATGCTCTCAGCAGAAGCTTGCATAAAGAGACCTTAGTAAGAATCGGTCACTGGATGTATGAAGATGAGGCATGGGATACCTATAGTGTGGTTAATGGCCTGCCATCCTGCAGAGTACCAGAAATGGAAGTAGGACAGAAGAGACAGAGTCAGCATTGAAAGTTCCATGAGAGTCCTACAAGAATCCACTTGCAACTTGCTGCAGGGGGAGCAGGATTGTGACCTAAAGCTACAATCCTGGACAAAGACTGCTTAACCTATTGACTTGAGTAGAATTTATGTAGTTAGTACTCAGTACTTCAGTCTTACACAGAAACAGTTATGGAATTTGTGGCTGCAATTTAAAAAAATATTTTTAAAAATCTCTTTGCACCTATTTTCACATCTTACTGTGATACATGTTTCATTAGGACCTGTATTTTGCTTCAAATCAATTTTAGACATACAGATGTTTTTTATAGTACTATCTTTATCAAACTGCATCCTAAGTGGGTAAAAGCTCTCTTTTGCCTGCTGTAAACTTATATCACTCGGCATCTGAACAGCACAGTTATTTATTGTTGATCTCATCCATCCACTGAGCTGTTAACCTTTTACCGCACCATCTACTATGATGAATGGATGGCTAGTGCTAAGTGATTTTGTTTTTATATCAGTAAATGAATCAATCCACCCTTGAGATATTGGAAGGGGGTGTTCTGGGTATAGACAAGCACACATCTCCATACACACTCTTGGGAGGGAAAAAGAGAAAATCATTTACCATACTGACCCATTTAGTAAACTTAACTTTGAGTCTATTTAAGGTTTACTCTGCAAGAATAATTTATAGTAACTAAATTCACACACTGTCATCAAGTATTTTCTTGATCTTTCTGCATTCTTTCCTTATATTACCCAAAGATTTTAAGATGACCATGGTAGTAGTATTCAAAGTATTAGTATTCAAAGACATAGCCATGTAAGCCTCTTATCAGTACACAAAAGGATCTAGCAGTACCCTTGAGATTAACTGAGAGAAAGAAATTTGTAGCATAAGCTTTCATAGACTGGGTCTATTTGCATCTCATGAAGTAAGCCCAGTCTATGACAGCTTAGGCTTTCTCTCTCAAAGATGCCACAAGGTCCCTTTGTACACATCCCCCTTAATATAGCCCAGTTTACAGCAAATTTTCAAAATATGTACAAAATTAAAAATTCACATGGGTCAAGAAGTATACACTCCATCACCTGCAAAGATGTATGAGTGAATCACTGGGAGTGAAGGGATCTGGCACCTTCATTTGCATTCTTTATTTCATTCCTTTCTATACTATACAACACTTACATCTTGTTGAATGACACATACTGTAACACCGATAAACTCCACCAGAAGGAGATGACCCATTGCAAAAGGTCAGATAGGGTTATTTGATTTCTCTAGTGTTAAAAAAAAAAAAGACTTCTTCTGTGAACCAAAATTCAGGTTGCAAGTGGCATAAAATCACATCACTACTTTTTATACTTTGTAACCAAATTCCATACCTTACAGTCTAAGAATTTTCCCCAAAACTTAAAAGTATGTACATACAAAACAGCCTGAAACAGAAACAAGTAACTGGTAGCCACACAGATGTCACTGGCCTACAATTCCCATCACCCATCATTACAGAATCATAGAATCATGGAACTGGAAGAGACTTCAAGGCCAAACCTCTGCAATGCAGGAATACACTGTCAAAGCGTTCCTGACAGATGGCCATCCAACCTCTGTTTAAAAACCTCCAAAAGAGAAGTCTCCATCACACTCCAAGGAAGAACATTCCACTGTCGAACTGCTCTTACCGTCAGGAATTTCTTCCTAATGTTTGGATGGAATCTCTTTTCCTGAAGATTGAAGACACTGCTCTATGTCCTAGTGTCTGGAGCAGCAGAAAACATGCTTATGCCATCCTCCACATTACATCCTTTCAAACTTTTAAACATAACTATCATGTAGCCTCTTAACTTTCTCTTCTCCAGGCTAAACATACCCAGACCGCTAAGTTGTCCTCATAGGTCATGCTTTCCAGGCTTTCTACCATTTTGGTAACTTTCTTCTGGACATGTTCCAGCTTGTCATTTCCTTCCTGAACTGCTATTAGCCATGCTGGATCATACCGAGGGGAGCTGGAGCCCAACAACATCTGGAGAGTTGCAGGTTCCTCACTTCAAGTTAAAATACCATACAATCGCAAAAATGAGTCCTTTATTAGGACCATCTAGTATGTTCTAAAATGATAGACAGAAGCGAACAACTTTTGAGGTCTGCAGATCTCAAAAGCATGCTAGCTAGCCAGCAAGGCAGAACCATCTAGCCAAGAGGTTCTAGACACAACAGCTGCCAACAGGAAAAGTGTAGCTCTGATATTGGGGCTATTCCTTGCCATTGATTGCTCCTGACTCTAGGCTCCATGGATTACATGGTCATTCTGGAGGCTGAAACTTAGGATCTAGACCCTAAAAGGATTGTACTAGATGAAATATTTAATATGACAAAACCTCATGCACATCTTAAAATAACTATATTTGGACCATAATTACTGTATGTTTTAGGGGTGTAATAAGGAAGCTTAGTTATGCACTCAATTAGTATTTCACAGGTTGTATTATACAGGATTTCAGTATAAAAAATGTTTCAAGATTGCCACACTGCCATGTGTGACCAATATTTCAATCAGTGAAAGAGTGCAATATTTGCAGTGATAATAGAATTTCTGTTACTGAATAATTTACCTCACTACTCTTTTTTCTTTAAAATACCAATACGATGAGGGGCTAAACATTCACTGCTATATCGCTAAATAACTAGCAGACCATTGTCTAAAAATAATCCAGTAGACTAACATCCCGGGTTCTTAACAACCTGACTATATATATTAGATGCGAATACCCTGTGACAGAAAATGGGATACTGTGAAATATTTTTAGGTGTGCCCACTACCTCCTAACACCCAGTTTGAACCATTAATCTAAATATCCCTAAAAACCTATTAAACCATACACAATTTTACACATATATAAACCTCTTATCAAGACTCTATGTCTGTAAAATATCTTAAAACTTTAACACTACAAACAGCAGTCACTTATTATAAATACAGTATTGTTCTGCTTCACAGATGTGTATGTGATACGTAAATGTTCATGCTAGACATGTAAGCTTATAAAATAACAGACCAGAGGTTAAGGCTGATTTGCAGAAGTTAAAACTGTTCATTCCTTAACAACTGTAGAACCACCCAACTTGCAAGTATGAATGACACGCTGCAGTCAAAAACAACATATAATGAGCTTCTATATTGCTTCACCTTACCCAAGACACAATGCTTGCTAGTTAAGAGAGTGTGAAAGTTCAGACATGAATCATCAAAGTATGATGAATCAAGTGATGAAATGCATGTGTGAACCAGTCCAAGGTCCATTGCAGAGCCTATATTTTATATTTAGCTCAAGAGAATTGACCTATAAATACTGGATCTCTAAAGAGTACAATAAATCCTTCAAATGACAGAGCAAAATTAGTCAGCTGCACTGTAAAATGTGCTTCACAAGTCTATCAACATGGTATTACATTACAATTCTAAAGGTATTTGCTAGGGAGCAAGCCTAACTGACTATACTGGAACTTGCCTCTGTGAGCACCACTTTAAAGGAATTAAAAGTTGGGGTATTTTGATGTTCTACCTTGGATGCTATCCTTCTAAAATGAAGTCAATGAGATTTTTTGGGTGTTAACTTTATACAGAATCAATGCCGGTCTTATTCCACATAATGCTTAATTATTCAACCATAATCTGCTCACTTTATCTGAATGCCATTTGCTTGAACACCAGTCTCTCACACCAGTTGACCAAAGCCAGAAAGAAAACCTTATGTGGCAAAGGGAAATGTTACCTTTTCGTAGATAACATTCCTTCCCCAGGCAGATTGCCTTTTTTGGAAGAGGGCTGTTCTCAGGATTCCTCTCTCTTATTCCAGTTTAAGCAAATATGAATAGATGTACACACATAATATTTTTACATTGTAGACCATAGTATAAGCTTTCCAGTACATCCTTTATGGTGATTAAGGTATATATTAAATACACCTATGCATGCAATCATACTCCTACTACTTTATACCAATGTATGCTCGCATGCATATCACGAACATTTTGTTCATTTTTTCCATTGCAAACACCATAAATGCATTAGGAAACACATTACGAGTTTGCACTATTGACTATATTTATTAATACAGAACACCATCACAACCATGGTGTTAAAACAGATGTCAAATTCTGCAACATATTGTAAACATTCTATATGGTATGATCCTGTGCATCTTTGCTCAGAATTAAGTGACAATGAATTCAAGATGTTTATTCCTAAACAAGTTGACATAGACATTAGTTGTGACTTACAAGTCCCACTGATTTCAGTGGATCTGTTCTAAGTATAACAATGACTGGATCTAAGCTAATGACTCTCTCTTCCCCAGATCCCTAGAATACAGACCATATTCAGCAAAAGGAGAAACAGCAAAGCTTAGGAGAAGTGAGGTTTTTTTGTTTTTTTTTAACAAATCCTAGAATACAAGCAGGCATACCCTCTCCTGATTTGACAGGGAGTATCCCAATTAATTCTCTGTCATCCCACTTCTTCAGCTATTTTTATAATGTTTTTATTCCTCCCACCTTCCCCCTTGGTCCTCAGCTTTATTCAATTGCTGCAAACTGAGTTCAAAGTGCAAAAGTAGTTTTGCCCTCAATTAACTCAGCAGGGGGAGAGGACAGATGGAAGGACAGAGTCTTGCCTCTCTCAGTGGGTTCAGGCAAAAGCAAATGTGAATATTAGGGATGGGACGAATCCAGAATTTTCCGAATCCGGATCCCTGGAAGGTTCTGGGAATCCACAAATCTCAAATCTTTTGAATCCTTTTTTTTTTAAAAGAACTTAAAAAGCAAGGGAAAGAAGGATAATCTCAGGCAAGACACACTCTCTCAGCCTTGGCAAAAGCCTAGGCAAAAGCAAACCTCCCTCTGAAGAAATCTGGCCAAGACAATTGTACTAGTTTTGCCTCAGGATCTCCCCAGATTGAAAATGACATGAAGGCCCTTTCTACACAGGCAGGAAAATGTAGATTAATCCCACATTTTCCTGCCTGTGTAAACAGGGCCACAGACTATAGTAGAGAGATAACCCAGGTCAAAACTGGCTTTCTTTGCATAGCTCCTTCTGGCATCCTGGGGTTTGTAGTTTGATGAAGCACCAGCACATTTTGGCTGAGAAGGCTGTGACACCTTGTAAAACTACAAAGTCCAGAATTGTATCTGAAAGAGGTTTGCAAGGAATGTTTCAGCTGTCCTTGAAATCTCAAAACCTCACCTATTTACTATCTTCCCTTGTATGTATGGTCTCCCAGGTTTTCAGGCATCTCAGTCTCCCTGGTTTTCAGACGTCCCAGTCTCCAACAATCTATTGAGTTGGTGGATTCGAAAGATTCGGTTTGCCTATTTTGGCACATGGATCCGGATTTGGAATTCGAATCCTTACCCAGGATTCGAGGATTCGAGGATTCGGCTGGCCCATCCCTAGTGAATATTAGTATATGCTGTGAATGTAAAAAAACAATGTTTAAAAAGAAATACTGAACAGTTAACCAAAAAATCTTCCAGACAACAAGCTTTGATGGTAACTGCAACAAACTAGCTAAGACAGAAGTGGACTAGTTTCAGTTCTTTGAAGCGACAAACGGGGAAATGAAGGAAAACCAAGCATGTCTTCCATATGCCAACCCCAAATATGCGTGTGTTCTCTTCTATTTGTGTATCCTGGTCCTAGATAAATTCTTCCAAAAGAACAAAATGACACTGTGAAGGTTACATGGTAACATATGACACCAAAGACTAGTCGAATGGGTTCTGTAGCATGGACTGGGGAATGGTCATTTACCTTACAGGAGGTTGTATGTTACATTACCAACTGATGCCTAGAAGTCAAAACTTCTCTCACATTTCTTAGCTTCATGGAATTATCTTAGCACATGTACTTTGCAGTAACACTAGCAATATTGGCAAACTATATTAAACTGTACAAGCCTGGGGTCCAAGTTCCCATTCTCTTCAAATTCTTGTCTATCTGGATGGGAGACAGAAAGGCATTTCTTTCCCTAAATAAATTAGAATCCTTGATCCATCAGGTCTGGTCTTCTAATTTCTCCTAGAGTTACAGAAGAAGGAAAGTTCCTTTCAAACTCAATTAACTCAACAGGAAAGAGAGAAAAGAGAAGCACTTACTCTTCTCTGAAGGCTAAGGCAAAAGCAAACTGGTACAGCCTCTCTCAGCTTGTGTGTTCTTCCTCATTAATAAATTTGAACATCTTGAGCACACTCTGAAGTTGCTAGACTACAAATATCCTAGTTTTTATCTGTGAAATGTTGGAGGGTATAGCATGGTTACTGGCCATATTCACTCATATATATATATTCTTAGTCATATACATATTCTCAGAACTGTGCCTAAATGTCACCTTCCCAAGGTCTGGCTAACACTGCACACTCAGCTTGAATATGTCTGTGAATATGTCTCCATAATTGAATATTTCAATGTGTGGCGTGGGAAGGAACTCTCCTAAAAGTGAATAGTCTGGGTCCCGTGCAGTGTGTGTGGAGAGCACCATGGACTGAGCACCAAGGCACTTCAGTGGATCTGTCTCAAGCCCACAGGCATGGAGGAAACAGGGCTGCTCCCAGAGTTTTATGCCATTTATTTTAACCTTCCCGTTATGTTATGTTGTTATGTTATGAACACTTCCACATTCAGGCCCTTTTCGCATGGCGTTTTTAAAGCGTATTAGGCACGCTCCCTCCCCCCTTCGCAAGCCGCCGTACCACATGATGTTCTGGCGAATCAGGTGCTATCACAGCCACGGATAGTGCTGATAGCACGTTTTCTTATTTTTGCCTGAAAATAACCTCCCTTTGATGCATCGGTCGCGCGACCAGAGGGCCTGTGGAGCCATCGTCCGATGTGCTTCCGGGAAGGACCCGGGAGTGGGCAGGGTGTGGGCAGTCCCTGCTGCCTGTCCCTCATGCCACAGCTCCCAGGGGACACTCTGCCCAGCAGCAGGCCGGTTGCTGCCCCCATGACAGCAGGGAACACTGCACAACACGTTGCCGCGAGAGGCCACCCTGGGGCTGCGTCGCCACTCACACTCGAGACAATAGCAGCCCCCGGGGTCCAGCCAACTGTTTTGTTTTTTTTAAACCCGTCGCTATCGTTAGCACGTTAGCACAATACCAATGTAGTATGAAACAGCCTGTTGGCATGATCTATTGTGCTAACGTTAGCACGATAGTTGACAAAATAATAAAAAGAAAGAAAAACCACTGACCAATCAGAGGCGGTGGTACGGGGACAGGGTGGGACCTGGGCATGGCCCAGGACGCTGACATGCGGACAAGGCACCAGGTGGGGACTGGTGCTCTCTCGCGAATGCCCTACCATGTGCAGACTGCAAGGGGCTCTCTACTGGGCCTCTTGCAATATTGGCAATATCGTGAGGACTCTAGTTTGTTCCGCTATCAAGGTAAGGTGCGAAAAGGGCCTCAGTGTTGGAAGTGGAACATCAATTTATTACTTTTTTAAAAATTGGCTTTTTAGTCAAGTACGAAAGACATTAAAACACAACAGTACTTACAAATACTCAAGAAAATCGACTCCAGCGCCCAGAAGTCACTGGAAAGTTTCTTTTGAATTCATGAAATTGGCCTGCAAAAGAAAAAATGAAAGGAAAAGAAGAAGACTTAAATTAAAAAGGAGGGAAAGTTTACTCTTTTCCTAGGACACCCACTTGCCTATATCAAGCTCCTGATATAAAGGTATTTACTGTTATCTTCAGTTAAGAAGCATTTTAAATCATGCAGCAAGTTATAAAAAAGAATAACTTTCAACTATTTGAGATTAATAAATTGCACAGCCATTACCACAAAAAATAAATTTTCAATGTTCCTTATTTTACAAAATAATCTTCTCTATTATTACCTCCTATAAATATCAGCAAAGCAAAACAGAACTACACTGCAAGGTTTTTTAAACTATATAGGGTACTGTAAGAATGTTGTTTTAAAACACAACTTTGCCTTATATGAGCCAACAGATGTTACTCAGAAAAAAATAATGCACTCATTCAATATTGAATATACCTTTAATAGAAACGACATATATGCCCAATAGTCCTTTCATTCTCCATAGGTTAATATTCTACATAGTGGAAGAGTAGAGCCAAACCTAAATTCTTTGGTCTAACCAGCTTGTGGATTGGGCTGAAAGCTGAAAATCAGTCTAATGCAATGCAGTCAGTATTAAGTATTATTCTAAACCCGTCCCCCTTTGCTTCCTAAATGCACCTTAGAAAGGTAACAGATGCAACTCAGAGTCACAGGATTGCCTTATAACATTCTTTTGCGAACACAATGGGGCACTTTATGCCTCTAAATATCCCTGGTTTCCTCTCTCCAGAACCCCCAAGTGTTAGAAGGTAGTTCAGCAAGGAGTTTATTTTTATTGTTTGCTCTCTATGCAGCTGTTTTGCTTCTTGAGAAAACAAAAGGCACTTTGTTCAAAGCCCTTGTTTTCTTTCCAAAATATGGGCATGGATACTAGCAATCTATCCTGAAATAGAAAGGAATATGAAGCACTAGTTTGGATTGAAAACCTGTACCACTCCCACTGAATTGTTCACAACTGATAATTTGGAATGATGGAACTGCAAATAAAAATGTATTAGGTTCCTGGGTTTGGTAAACCTCAGAACTGCAACCATGAAGGGTTTATGTACAAAGGCTTCCACAACTCCAAAATTCTATTACTTCTGAAAGATTCTTTGGGGAACAACAACTTATTCCACACTGAGCAATCCAACTTCTATTACTATATAGGTCGAGGTGGAGGATGAACTGTAATAATACTATGCACATTTTGCAAACATTTTATTGCACTTATGCACTGTTTTAGCATTATTAATGAAATGATATATATTGTAAAATGCTTTCCACTTCCAGCTTTGGAAGAAAAGTGGGATATAAATCTGTATTAGCGAAGCAGCATATGAACTAAGTGTGAGATGATTTGCTGCATTACATAGTTTTAGGTTAATTTGTCAATGGATGCCTCACATAAACTCTCTGACTCAAAACTCTGTGTTTTGTATTGCAGAGAAATACCTTGTTACTGTACAAAATGAAAAGGCAAATGTTAGGTTTTTAGATGGAAGCAGGGCAGACCCACTATGAGGCAAAACAAGGCTCTTGAAGTATGGCAGCAAAGTGTTAAGATTACAGAGATGAGTGAAAAATATGGCCTGCCTACTGCTGCCTGATACAGAAGAAGCCATTGTACCATGAACAGTAGTGAAGTAAGTAAGACTCCACTGCAGGCATAGAGAGTATCCCCAACTCCAAAGATGGACAAGAGCCAGCTGAGTAAACACTAGGCTGGCCGAAGCTGTGCTGAATGCAAACCCCTCTCAGCCTGGGGATTTTGGAAATTCCTTAGCACTACCCTTGCTCTGGCCTAAATATGCTGGCATTATGTCTGTGTCCCAGGGATGGAAGAGAGGTGTGTTTGGTGTAACTAGCTCCTCCTTCACTTCACATCTGTTCTGCCCTTTTTTTTTTTTTTATTACTCCTCTGCTGACTAATCTTATCCAGCAGAGCAGTTTTTCAACATATAAATTATTCTGTTGGCAGATCTCTGAAATCAACTGTTAGGACAGGGTTCTGCTAATAGAAAAGCAAGCCTGCCAGCAAGAAAGGTTGGTGCTTAATCCTAAAACCCATTACAGCTGCTGCATCTTTAAGTTAGAAAGGTATCATCCATCACTACCACACACAGACCCTAAACAGGAGATGCCATTTTGATTTTTCATCTCAGGAAAAGAAAAGTTTTGGGCTAACTCTATATTAGGAATTTTTGATAGACATCAGCAGCTAGGAAATGCTTATTTAAATGAACATTGACAGCAAGTGACTGTTAGATGGGTCAGATGTGCCCAGGCTTTTGGGGTTGGAGCTGGAGAAAGAAGTATCTGATAGCCTAAAGGTGTATTTTTACTCCAAAAATATATACACAAGTTTTCTGTGAGTATGGACTCAATAATGTTAAAAATTTCAACTATGCATGGGTTTTGGGGGGGTTGTTTTGGGGGGGGGTTGGTTCTCCCATGTTCACACCATGTGCATTTTTAATGTTACAAAAATGCCATTAATTTCAGTATTCTCTTGTCATTCATAGTACCCAAATCATCATGTCACTCAGGATAAAAAGTCTACAATACCAAGCATTCTTTGGTACTGCACACCACCTGGCCCCATAGAAGAGTTCTGTTCATTTAGCTCTACTCATTATTCCTTTTCTTTTTCTTGCTGTGAAATACTGGGCCACATTCAGATGTGTATATGAATACACAGGGGTCAGCCATTCACTTGTCCTGTTCCTTATCTTGTATGCAAATATGACAAACTGTGGTTTGAGGAAATAATAGCTTGCTGCAGATCCTGGTTTAATGACAAACTATGGTGTGTGTGCACACCATGTTTGGTGTGTTTGTGTACAATGGGTGTGTTTGAATGCAAGAGCAAACTATGTTTTCACCGGAAACCTTGCGTGTAAAGAAACTGCAGTATGCGTGATGAGGAAAGGTACGGTTGCCTGAGAGCCACTCCTGAGAGTTCACAGACTGCCAGCCATGGTTTGATATTACTGAATGCAGGCAAATAGTACTTCATTTGTTTCAGTCAAATCATCATTTTCAGTCCTGCTCTCCTACAGTTTAATAACAACACATCACAGAGTTTCAACAGCATAAATTTTCCTAGGAATGAAAATAAGTATCAGGTCAAAGTTACACACGTTTAATTTTGGGCTGCTTTAAGGGCTTAAGGAGGAGGTCCAAAAAAGAGATGGCAGCCCTAGTTATAGCCCAAATCAGAATCAACAAATCTCATTTGCCGTTATCAATGCAATGCTATTATGTATGCCTGCAACCAGCTCTGAATCTCATTATCAGATGATTTATGCCATTACTGTGCTTTGGAGACACCAATTAAACAAGGACAGCAGTTCGTAAGGTCACAGCTAATTAATCCAAAAAAGTATAAATACACTTTAATGCACACCACCTCATGTAGAGAATTTAGGAACAAAGCATCAACAGTTTATAATGGGTTACACAATTAAGCATGAAGGTTAAACACACGCATACACTCTATCCATTTGTGCTCTGCTCAAATCTACGCTTTATTATATATCATATTTCAACTGAAGAGAAAGTACAGGGCAGCAAAAGAACAGCGCCAAAAAGATTTTGCATCTGAAAGCCTTGGTGCTTAGGGCAAAAATGCAAGGAAGTGAGAAGACAGAAAAGGGCTAACCATGCCCAGTGATCCTGAGCAAATTAAGGCCTCCTGTTGTTCAGATAACACCTCAGAACTGGGAATCAGCTGCAGGCTGCCCCATTACAAAGGCAGTCAGGGGGGGGGCATCCAACATACAGCTTGGTCTATTCAACTTATTTTCATCTGAACAAGGTCAGCGTATTGCAGAACCACATTTTCAGCAAATGTTTCCTAACCTGGCTTTGAACCTGTCCACTCCCTTTCATCCAAATACACACACAGACATTCACCATTTTTCTCTCTCTATCCTAGAATATTTCCCCCCAGTATTTTCTTTTCCCTTTTCACACATCTCCCCATTTTATGCTTATAAACATAGACCCTAAGGCTCCTGTGGAGGATTTTCTTATGCTGGGAAGAACGTATAGCTGTAACCTGATAAACCCACAGGATAAACCCCATCAATTAAATGCAAAAGCATTGTTTACTTTAAAAAAAAATCAAAACAGAGTTTCTCCACACCTGTTCTAAGAGAGACCAAGCACAGTGTTGTGGTTTAAGTATTAGACTAGGACTCTGAGAGATCAAGGTTCAAATCCCCACTGAAGTGTAGAAACCTATTGGGTGATCTTGGGTAAGTCACACTCTCTCACTCTAAGAGAAAGGTAATGACATGCTTGCTCTGAACAAATCCTGTCAAGAAAACTTTATTTTGGTCCAAGTTAGGAATTAATTGAAGACATATAAAGCAACCACAACTATTCAAGTGTAGCCATTTAAAGCCGCCCTCTAGTTGATCTCATCTGAGTTACTCAAAAATTCTGGCCTGGACCATCTGATGAATTTCCAGTTTTGTTTTGTTTTTCCTCTATGGGCTTGTGATGAACTACACGAAAGATACAGTCACAAAGGTATTTGGGGTTCACCTTCAACTGCTGTGACTCAACGTAATGAAAGGGAGAGCCTCAAAGGCAGCCCTCCTAAATTGTACCCACCCCAGCTGTGACCGCACTTAATTTTATTAAGGTTAATCAATGACACTTGGATAGTAAGAAAAGGGTTCTTCTTTATTTCGTTTGTGCAGGTATATTAGACCACAATGCATAGAATCCCCCAGCTAGCTGTGATGAAACAGGTATTACACACTGCCTGGTGCAATTTTTTTTCCTGACTCAGGCCATTTCTGCACTACACTCTTATAGTGTGATTAGCATGGGGTTTGCAGTTTCGGGAGGGGCGCCTGGCCCCTCCCGAAACTGCAAACCCCAGGATTCCATAGGATGTTGAAAGTGGAATAATCACGCTATAATAGTGCAGAAATGGCCTCAGTCTTTCCATTGACAGATATTTTGTTGGCAAAACCACCAACTCTTACAGGGATGAAGGGGCACAATGAGTGCTTTGCTGCCCCAATTAAAAATTCTGCCCCTCCAGCAAAATTTTCCTTCAGTCCCTAAATTTGTAACATTGCAGAGAATTAGACACTGAAGATTTTTCACATCTAAAACTCCTACATTCGCTTTATTTGCATCCCTATGGTAGCTTTGTCCATCTCTTTTCTCCGGATGCCTAAATTGCATTTTTAAACTGAAGTTTCACATTATTATAATGCTATAAATGTGGAGACTGAAGGAAAAATGTTTTTGCAGGGGCAACATTTTTCTTTGAGCAGGCAATGCCTTCATTGACTCCCTACCCCACCCCACCCCATCCCACCGCTATACCCCGTATTGGCATAAAATATAGCTGGCTTTCTTTCCTTGTTCAGTAGCAATGGAACAATACTTTGTGGATAAATGTTTAATGTATAAACTAGAAATCAGATATTTAGATTTTAATTTTTTCATATTTTTGTTACTTTTTTTTACAAAGTCAAGGCAGTAGCTCCTACTTGTGTCCAGCAAACAGCAAAGCCCAACTGGAAAATTGGCTGAATGTTTTCTCAGCAGACCATTTCATGCAGGATATCAAAGGATCATCAAGGAGACTCTCAGTGCAATAGAGCACATTTCACATAGTTCCCCATAGCTAAACAAGTGGTGTAATCCCAAAAGATTTTTTAGCTTAATTACTTCAAAAGGCACAATAGATAAAGGAGTCAAACTACATCATCCACAATGTTCTAATGACTGAGCTATATAGGGATCTAAGCTAAGGTATGGTTGTGTGGTCTGATTATGGAAAGTTTCACAAGGAAGAGGCCTGTCAGTGTGCTTCCATTTCCTGGGTTTCTTGCTTAAAAGCACCATCTCATTAAACAGATCTAAAACAATTAGTTCAGTGATAACTCTTGAATACACTTCCACACAGCTTTCTGGCTTTCACTTTAAAAATCAGGGGTTCTCCCATTTCTTCCCCTCCCCTATCCCTGATCTTTCCTTGTCTTAAAAAATTTTTATTTTGCCATTCTGTAATTTCCCACTTTCCACAGATGCACTGCTTCTTCTCTAGAATTATTTATAAAAAGTACCAGTTGAAGTTTAGCCGTTGCTGCCCACATCTACACCTAATATCTCCAATGAGGTCCATGAGGTCTCTTGCTTTCCTGCTCCCTTAGGAAAGTTTCTGAGGGGGCAGAAAGTTTCCTCAGAAATTTACCCCCCCCATTTCCCTACCTTTTATTAAACCTCAGGAATATTAGCAGCAATACTTTATCTCCCTCCTGCTTCCTTGCTTTTCCCCCTTCCTCAGGAACCTTAGTATTGCCTCAGACAGCCCTCCTCTCCTGTTATACTGCCATTTAAACAAAAACAAAAAAACAAAATACTTCCAGCTTAGGTTTTGACAGGTCCCCTTTCTGCTTCTAGGAAAGTAAAATTTTAGAAAAAAGAAATTCTGTTTGGAATTCCAGCTTGAAACCAGCCATTGTGACTTGAACATCAATCCAAAAAAAAAACAACAACAACACATTCAAATATTGAGGCATTTAGCACAATTTTTGTGATGACAGCTGCAGACAGACATACAGACAGACTTTCTCTTTTATTATCACAGATGATCACCTGTCAGCCTTCCAGGGCTCCTGAAGCAATGCATAATTAATAAATAAATAAATAAATAAATAAATAAATAAATAAATAAATCAATCTACAGGTTAAAGTATTTAAAAAAAAAACTCTTGAAAAGCTTACATACTTTAAGAACCAGTTAAAACAACTAATTCAAAATTGGTTTTAGGGACCAAAGGCCATATCCAACAATGCAGTCTTAGCTGTGTGCCAGATGGCCAAGAGGGATGGAGTCACCCTTATCTCCACTGGGAAAAAGTTCCCCAGTCAAGGTGCTGCTTATAGACAAAGTCCTGTCTCATGCACTCACCAAGCTAGGCTTTGAGGGTGATGAGACACACAGCAGACCCATCCACACATCTCTTCCACGCCAAACCATCTTAACATTCTCTCACCTCCTTTCCTTTAGCACATTTTTTCTCAAATGTTTCAAGATAGTGTAGTGTCCTGGTCTGAGTGCTGGACTAGGATATCGTGAGACCAGGGTTTGAATCCCCACTTGGCTATGGAACCCCACTGGGTGACTTTGGACAAGTCACAATCTCTCAGCCTCAGAGGAAGCCAAAGGCAAACCCCTTTTGAATAAATCTTGCTGAAAAAAACCCTGTGACAGGTTCAGCTTAGGGTTGCCATACGTCAGAAATGACTTGCAGGCACGTAACAACAATATAATTGTATAAATGTAGTTTTCATCAGAGAAAAAAAAAGTAAAAACACTATCCACAATTCTGGGAGCAAGGCAGGTACTAAAAACACATGAAGTCATACAATGCTATCCTGGCAGCCTAACAATATGTGTATAACTTTCATGAAAGCACTGTTCGCAAAATGGCCAGACTTATGAATTATCAAAGGACATTTTTGTACCAAGTAGTTCTCAAAAACTTAAACTCTGATAAGAAGTTAAACAAAGCATTCCTTGCAACACCCAACCAGACAACATCTTCTGCCAATTATTACTAACAATTTTGCTCTCTAAATATTTTTTTTATGCTGCTCACTAGAGAAAGTAATACAGAACATTATTGCCTCACTGTTTACTGTGTTATTTGCATTACGCGGCTGCTGTAAAACTAGAGCAGCTGCTTGTGGTCTCAGTTTAAATTCACAAACCATTTTCAAAGCATGCATTATGTACACACCCTATTAAGCAAATCCCACCTCTGCCTGCCTGACAAAGTTTCATGGCAGACACCACAAACACCCAGACTTCGCTTTCAGTGCACTGGCTCAAGCAATGCTGGAACAAGTAAAGAGATGCCTGTGAGCATATACAGAGTGATTTTTCATCTGAGAAATTATAGTCACCCAAAATGTCATCAAAAGCTTTTACATGTAGAAAGAATTCGAGCCACTCCTATCTCCATACCTGCTTTAAGGCTTTATTGAATAAGTAGATCTCAGCCGCCTCTTAATTAAATATACCAAATGCTCCCTGCGGGATTGCTTCATAAACACTTTTGATGCCATAATACTTTCAGGGCAATACTTTACTTGATCACAACAGAATGAAGTGCACTTTCAAGTCAGGATTGTCCCAGGCCCTGGGGTCTCAGGGCCAACCCCTTAGCCCCAGAGAAAGCCCCTGATAGTGGCATTAAGAGTTATGCATTAAGCACCAACCACCATTGCTCACAACTTATAATTCAAACACACACACACACACACACACACACATACAGAATGAACATATTTCTGTATTTGGAAAATAAGACAGACATCTTAATTAAGGGGCTGTTTCCTGATGAAGGTGAAATGAGAGGCTTATTCCTTCTTACTTAAAGAGATAGGATAAGGAACATTTAATTAGTCTATTTCCTTTTATCCAGAAGGCAGACGCAGGACAGAATAGAAGGTAAGCCCTGGCACTATAGTAACTGGGAAGAGAGGATAAGCAAACTAAGTAAATGCATAAATCCTCTAATAAGTCTTGGCAAGTTACAGTGACAAATCAGTAATCCTTGCAAATTCTAGCAATCTGAGCCTCTACTGGCTGAACAAAAGAGTTGCACATAGTCCTTTCCTCTTGCCTGGAGTTGAGCCCACCAAAACTGGATAATTTGCACCCTGCCTCCTGCCTAGAGATGACTGAGGGCCAGGTGCTGAGATCTGGCAACCCTAAGCCCAACAAGCATATGGAGAAGCAGCAGTAGAATCTAATCTTTCTTGGCAATTCACTGATTAGTCTTCCCTCCCAGACCATTTTCAGGAACTGAAATCTTTCTAGCTCCACTGTTCCAAAACTCTGCTGGTAACAACATGGACCCATATCAAACCAAAGGCTGCAGGTGAATTGGCAGCCCCATTTAAAAATGTTCATGATCTTGTGATAGTCACAACAGTTGTTGACAATTTTTGGTTACCCAGTTTGGGGTTCTTGCTTCAAAAGTTCTTGATTTAGAAACAAGACATATGCAATAACCATGTTTATACAGGTTTGTTTTTTTAAAAAAAATTATAAAGATGTTAGATATCCACTCCAATCCAGGAAGGATTAGTAGTACACGGAAATAAATTTCCATGCACAATTGCACTTTTGGATCTAGTCCCAAACATGCTGCTGTGAAAGGGAAAGAATTAGCATCTCAAAACCTGAAAGAATGCACAGGGTACTAGTAGGCTGCCTGTACTCAGGGACACAGCAGAAAAGATGATCGAGGCTATGGACATACTGGGCATGCTTCTCCATCACCACTCTTCATTCTTTCCATATTTTATTCTCTGCTTACCAAGCACATGATCCCCACAGTCAGAGCTGATAGCCCTAATCACTGGTTCAACAAAGGGCTTTCCATGTACAAAGGACATGGAACTCCGGACAGGTATGCAGTTTTGTGCATTTCGGCTGTTTTACCAGTGTGCCACACTAAACATAATGAAATTTAGATTAAGGAATATTTTCTGTGAAATCTCTTAGTGATCATCATATTAAGCACAGATGTTAAGTGGCAGTTTGACAGTGAAGACTGTAATATTGCAGTCAGCCTTCCAATTTAGCATGCAGTTAAGCCTTTTTAATGAACTTCATATTGAAGTAAGCTAAAACTCAATTATTCAACAGATTAGGATCATATTGATCCACTTCAGCCTACTTCAAATCAACTTTATCTACCATTATTAAAAGGGCCAACATTATATTTTATTTTAAAAGGTAGATATTAAACTGCAGACATAGTTATTCTAAATGTATTGCTAGGGGTTACATTACATTCAGTACAGTCATATCTTTACTCAGAAGTAAGCCTCATTAAAATTAATTGGACCTGCTGCCTAGTTTATGCACTTAGAATTGCAGTCTGAAGGAGAGATCTGGCTAACTACTTTGGCCAGTATGATAGCAAAGGAGTTTTTTAAAATGGTATACTCAATGTGTATTTTGATGTTAGACTGGGAAGAGTATGACTCAGCACTGGGAATGTTCAAATCAGTAAGACTTGGGGTTTCTTAAAGATTCAGCTTTTGACAAAACACAGGAAATACAATATTTTGGGATGTTTGTAGAATGTGTTCAATATCAACTATTATGGGAGAGGAAAAAGAGACAGATGTCCCTGGAGAAACATGCACAAGCACCAGAATCAAGTTTTAGCAGGACTCTGGAATTCTTTACATCTCACACTGAGTTCTTCGCATGGGTTATTTTGTCCTTTTTAGTCCCCTGCTTTCTGTTCTCATTTCAGACACAGACAACCTGAACCAGATTCTGCCATGCCCAGTATTCTAGCATCTAGAATGATGGAGGGGAATACACCCACCAAATTATTAGTGATAACAATATCTTGTCTACTGAATTGGGATGAGCTTGTCATCAGAGATGGTTGTCTGCAACTATACATAAATATTCTTGAACCAAGGGTAATTTAAGTAGTTCTTCAAAGCATCCAATCATAGCTTGGACCAAAAAAAGGTTGTGTTCCAGACAGACTGCATGGCCACCTGGGTAACCTGTTTTAGGCAGAACCAGATAATTTAAGTCTAAAAATAAAAGCTTCTGTTCTGTTGGGCCAAAATATACCTGTGGCAACACACAGCAGTATTTTCTAAGAGAAATTCCATAACAAAGCAGGAGAGTGACTAAATGTGAGATCAAAGCAAGCAGGTCATTAAGCCTTTCAGGCATTGGTGGCTTCCATGTCCATACAGCAGTGAATCCTTTCTGGATTTTGGCCCAGACTTTAAAGGCTCTATCCAAGATAGCTTAGGGATGCCCAAACTCTACCCCCACTCAAAAAAAAAAAAAAAAGCAGCACTTTGGACAGCTCCTTTAAAAATCAAATTACAATGCAGAGTAGATGCAATACTTTACTTATAATAAAGCTACCTGGTGCCATTACTTTCAAAAGATCTGCTACTTCCAGTTTTGGATGTTCATAGGTTGATCTGGTTGCCTCTAAAAACAGTGCTAATAATCCTCAGCAATTCAATAGGTGCCTCCGTCCTGATCAAAGAAGGGTCGGTATACTTATCCATTGCTCCTGGATCCTCAAGACTGTTTCATAAAATCCATAGAACTAAGCAAACTGTTACAGAACGAAAAACTATAGAACTAAACAAACTGGGTTTAGCTCACAAGAAAGGTGAGAATGATCCACAGAACCTATTGTCAAAGGAACTTATCATGGCGTCTTCTTATGTGATAACGAAGTGTTTCAGGTAGGGTGTAATTCAGAAGCAAAATGAAGCTGCTTGTTAGAGCCTTTCCACACTACACTGTTATAGTGCTATTATTCCACTTTGAGCCTCCTATGGAATCCTGGGGTTTGCAGTTTATGGAGGGGCATTTAGAATTCTCAGCCAGAGAGCTCTTGGGCCTCTACAACTACAAACCCCAGAATTCCACAGGATGTTGAAAGTGGAATAATAGCACTATAACAGTGTAGCACAGAAAGGTCCTCAGACTTTCTCCCTGCTTCATCAATAGTACACAGCACTATTTCTTTCAGAGATAAGTGACCATCATTTAGATTGGTGGATATGACAGCTTTCATAAATTGTCAACTTAGAAATCACCTGAGAGGTCTTTCCTGCCTGATTGGGTATTCTTGTATCAGCTAAGGACATCTTGAAATTTCTCCAGATTCACATGGAAAGGAGGTTGAGAGCCAACACACTGAAATGAATTTAACAGGTGCTGGTGGTCACGAGCATCTTGGCCAGTAAGCAACAACGCAAGATAATTTAGGTGCACTCACCTAAAGAATGATCTTAATGCAAATATCTTGATCTCTTTGCCCGTAGTTAGAGAAAATCCAGTCACTTGCATGGTGGAAGACAGAGCATAAAACACAGGCACTTGTAGCTACACACTATTTATTATGTACCTTAAACAATGTTTAATATTTAAAAAAAAAAAGCAGGAAGTCAAAAATCTACCATAAGGTCAAATGAACACAGCAGTTACTTTTGAATTAAAGATGATAATAAAGAAAGGGACAAATCAACACAGGATTTTAGAAATGGTTGTCCATGTCCTGTATCAAATGAATGTCAGACAATCATACTATGACCTGGCTTGGCTTTTCAGTGTCCCCAGTTGACTTTCATTTTTTAAAAACAAGTCTATTTTTAAAGAGGTTCCAAAAATGATGGTGCCATTCACTCTCATAGAGCTGAGTATCAATACTAGGCATATTCAGAGTGCTTCCCAGGGCCCACAGTAAATTTGAGCTGAGCTTTTCAAAACCACTTAAAGTAAGCAGGCATTGAATTCCCAATGAATAACGTAAGTACTGCTTTGGTCTTTAGATGTTTGAACACTGATCTATAATATTTACTCATAAGTAAATCCAACTGAGATTTATTCTTAGTGAGTCTTGAATTGCAGTCTTAGAGTACTGAGGCATTCTAAATCCACTTCTTGTGTTAAAGACATACTTTCAATAAGAACAAATGTAATAATAAACCTTGGTTTAGGTCCAGACTTTGGTTCTACCAGTAAGAACATCCCATGAGAGGAATTCTGTTCAGGATACTCCTACTGGTACAAAGGGTAAAGGGTAAAGAGAGTCAATGGCTGCAGATTTCCCTTTCCCTTGCAGGTTGCACTACCTTAGATGTTGTTCTGGACATCAGCCTTCTATTCGTGAGGCCATCACCACTTTATGTGGGGCACTGGAGAGAGTGTGCAGAACAGCAGACTAGTAGAGTAAAGGATCTGAGAGCCAAGAAAGATCTCTCACCCCCTGCTGCATGCAATGTATGTGTTAGTTTATAGTGGTCTATGTAAAGGTTTAGTTAACAGAAACTATGATATGAACAGCAAGAATTAAACAATATTTTTAAAATGTATTCGTTTCATAAGAAAAGAAGGATGTAAAGGATATACTGAACAAATGGATACCAAATGTTGTAAAAATAGTTTATGGTATCACAAAGAATTTCATAACTATTGTGGGAGCTTATTTTCTTAAAAAAAAAAATATCAAATTTAATCCTGTATCACAAGAACACTAATTACTCTTTAAAAAAAAAACACATTGAAATGTGTGAACATATATTATTTTTGCAGCCATTGAGACTGTGTTTTGAGAAATTCTGAGAAGGCCCTTTTCTCTGCCCCACCACCTTGCATGTTTGTCTGGTGGGAACACAGAAGAGGGCCTGCTTGGAGGCTGCTCTGAAACTCCATCTCTAGACTGGTGCCTTATCACAGATAAGGAAATAACTTTTTGCTCCAGCTAGTCTTTGGGACTGATTGCTCAGGAGGAAATGACCTTTCATTATGTTCTCTTTTTTATATTTATGTAGCTTAAATTATATTTTTAACTTTTATATGAAGTAAATTTGTTTATCTCTATCTGTTATAACTTTAAAACTGTCCTGAGTCCTAAATTGGGAAAATGGCAGAATATAAATCAATATAATAACAACAACTATAGTCAGCCACGTAAGAAGACTGATGCTGAGAACATTATTTTTGAAGTCAATGAGATCAAGTTCTTAATCTTGTAAAATATTTCCTGCATAACAGACTTTCTTTTATAAATATATTAAATTAATGGTTGAAAAACATACAAGAAAGCATTCAGGAAGGTATGTTTTCAGTACACCTTTTCACAGAGAGAAAAATTCACATCGTCAGAACATAATTTTTCAAAATAGTTGCAGCTGTCAGTTTTTTTCCAGAATTAAAGTAATATAAAACTTCATGAAAACTAAGATTATCTGTCCTTTCTTTTTCAAATGCAAGAAAATACATCTTTGCTTAATACTTGTGAGTCACTTCAAGTTCCTGCGGCTGACCGATCCAAGTTAGAACCAAAAATGTTGACTCAGAGATGGCTGTGCTGCATCCTTCAGGTAAAAGTCTTTGCAGCTGCCAGAAGCTGATAGCTGTCTGCTAAGGCCACACTTTGCTAGTAAATTGCCTCAAACACATTTGGGTTACTCAATATTTTTAAGAGATTTTTGGCCACTGAAGAGTCTTCTTTTGCTAGTACTGAAATTCCAAGACAGCTAATAGATTACTTGTTCAAAATTCTGGTCAACAGATGAGACTGCAGTGATTACATCATCATTTTCAGGAAATCTCCTGGTCCTTATAGTAAAATCAGTACCAAAATATGTTCTGTCTTTTGTCCACTTTGCTTCACTTTTTTTACCCATCTTTTCTGGTGAAATATGCTCTGTAAGGATTCTGCTTGTCTTAAGCCTTTTTTGGTTGAGTTTCTTCTTCGTTATTGAGTTCCTGCTATTATTTAGTTTCTTGAAGGTTCAGAAGCTGTTTGTTTCCAGTACTGAAGTAACAAGGGCTACCATTATCAATGATATTGAATTAATACTGTTAGCTGGTGGATCTGCTGCTATGAAAGTGATGACACCACTTTGGAATTTGCCCCCATTCCTACTGCAGCTTCTCCAGGACACACTCTGCCACTGTCAAACTAGGATCCAAAAGGGAAGGTCCAGCACTTGCTGAGCTCCCATTCAACTGAAAGCAGATGCAGTAGGACAGACAGTAAAATTACAGGCACACCCACGGTGGTGGATCCATCAGCCACACAACCAATGGCTACAGTGTTCTTCAGTGCTCAGAAGAATTTATCTGTAGGTTTTAGAGTCATAGAAATGTCTGCACAAACACTGAACAAAATCTAAACACAAGCCTTTTCATGACATCCTTGAGTATTGCCAGTCATTCTCACCCCAATGTCCATTATTTTCTTGTTTTTTAAATAGGGGTGTATGATTTGCTGAGGTGATTCAATGGGTAGAAGGGGATTTATTCTCCTCTGATTTTTTTTAACAAAAATTCTGAAAATTAGAGTGTTATAATGCAAAAGCGCCCTATCATTGATGCATTGGTACACTAAAACACTGAGAAAAAAATTAAAAAGAAAAAAAGAAATAAAGACAAAGAAAATATAGACATGTTTTCATTGTAATATGTCTGAGAATTAAAAAGAAATCCATGGAGGGTGGGTAAAGCATTGCAGCTGGTGCCAGGGATTGCCAGAAAACAGTCTCAAAAAAACAGAAAATTCATTGACATTTAAAAACAAGAACAACAACAACTGAGGACTACACCAACAAATATTGCAATCTCCTGGCAAATTTGCCTCATTTGGAGGAGCCCCAAGCATCTTTTCATTTAGGGTATGAGTGTCTCCATTGAAGTTTCTCATTATCACCCTTTTTTAAACAATCAAGGATTTAAAATAAAAAAAGATAGACACCTCTGGTAACTTCTCAGTTGACCTGACCAACAGATGTTCAAAAAGATAAAACAGGCTATATCCGTTATATTAACTCAAACATTTTCAGTGCTTAAAAAAATGCATGAGTCATAGGCTCACTGGTGAAAATATTGCTTGACAGGTTTTATATTGTCCGTAGCTTGTATAACAACCAAGTAGATCCTATGATTACTGCAATGGGTATGTGGGATTTTTTCTTTGAAGTTTCTGTGGAATTAGGGCGTGCACTCCTCTTTTTCTGCCACTCATAACACTCACTCCATCATTACATTCACTTAACAACTTGGATGTATCCAGATTGCTTTCTTCAGATAGATAGATAACTTTATTATGGCCATACGCACAACTTTTTCCTCAAATACCTTGAGTGTCAGTTCTGTAAACCTGCGACACCAAACATGATGATGGTTACTATGCTTAAGGAAGAGTCATAAAACTTGCTATTTTTCACCTACTAGATTCCAAAAGCAACATTTTCACAACTGTATTATTTGTAGTAGAACTCTCTAGAAGTGTATACCAGTTTTTCATCTACAGTTGGCCCTCCACATTTGTGGGTTTAACTTTCACAGATGTTACTATTTGTGAGTCTCTCCAATCCCTGCCCCCTCCCCTTAAGTGCTTCTTCTCCAGGGAAACAAACATTCCCTTTCAGCAGCTCCAATCAGTCCATGCAGACCTTTAAAAACCCATTTCTGGTCCTCTTCCTCATCCATCAGCCGCTACCTGGCCAGTGTTGTATGTTCTAGTTTACTGATGCTAAAAACTGAGTAACATCAATTATTGGTTTTAAGTAATATCTGTTGGCTTCAAGAACTCTCTGGCTCGAAATATAGAGTATAGATGTAGCATGTTTGTGAAACTGTTTTGATTTTCCAAGTGCTTTATTCCACTCCTTGATATCTCTTATAGGCATCTTGTTTTGACATATTTGATTGGAAATATCTACAAGCATAGCAGAAAGCTGCATCTGCTGATGGGGAATACTCTAAGCACGCATATTTCTGGAACTACTGTTGTTGCAAACTAAGGCCCCCATTGTTCTTCATGTATGGGATGGGTTTAAATGGTTGAACTATGTCACCCTCTTCTGAGTACCATACTTGGAAGCACCAAGTACCAGAGTACCAGAGTACTCTGAGTGCTGAGTACCAGACTCGGAAGCTTGACTTTGCCTATAGCTACAGTTCTCATTTATCTGTGATCTGCCTCTGTGTGCTTGATTCTTCCTGAACCAAACTCCTTTAGTAACGACAGTAACTTCCCAAACTTTGATGCTGAATTATCTGAGTTTTATATGCATCCTGAAAAACAAGCATGTCCACACTACAAATCTAGAGAGAAGCTGAGAGAAGATAGAGTATGTTGGTTAACTCTTCCATCAGGGTCTTTACTCCCTTCCTAGAGAGATGAAACCACTGTCCTCCATACTATGCTTCCATAGGCAGGTGAAGATCTTTTTGTTTCAGCGGGCCTTTGAGAGCTGATTGCTCAGTGGGAAAGTGCCTTTCCGAATGTACTGTACTGTCTGTTTGTTGCTTTCTTTTTTATAATCATACTGCTAGCTGCTTTTACTTCTGTTGTTAGTTTAATTATATTTTTAACTTTTGTAGGAGATGAATTTTTAAGCTGCTTTAGCTAAAGTCCCAGACTGACACGAAAGGTGGGATATAAATATAGTAGTGGTGATGATGATACTTCTAGTCTTCCTCATGACCTTTAGATTTCTCTTCCCCTTGGACAATTAATAGAAAACTATCCAACTGGCTTCTATATGAAAGACTAAGTGATTGGAAATCAATTGTGGAAAGTAATTGGATTTTTAAAAACTAGTTACTAGATAGACTTTTCTGCCCAGAACCTCTGAAAATCCCACAAATAGAAATAGGCACGCTAAAGGGAAATTAGAAATTAGGTCTGAGTTACAACCTAGGTGGCCAGGCAGCCAGAAGACTAACTATAGTGCAATCATTTACAGTTCCTCTATGCTTGGCCATAGAAATGTGCTGGGTGACCTTAGGAAAGCGACACTCTCTCAGCCACAGAGGAAGGCAAGGGCAAACCCCCTCAGAACAAATTCTGCTAAGAAAAACGAGTGATAGGTTCACTTCAGGGTCATCATAAGTCAGAAATGACTTGAAGGCACACAGCAACAACATACTGTCCTCATCTGTTGTCATAAATATTAAAAAAGCAGAAGGAAAAAATTAGCACTATGATTATGAACATAATGTTTTGTAAAAGAGGAAAAAGTAACTTATGATAGATTTTTCCCCACCCTTTTTATTTTACCCCTTAGTAGTAGGAATCCAGTCCTATTCCAATAAAAACTTCAGAAGGAACTCTTACTTATATAGAAACAATCAGGCTCTGCAACGTTTCATGGGCAAAACCTAGGATTTATGCGGGCATGCAACATTAATGTGGTGAAACCGACAAAAGTTATTAGTAAGAAAGAACACACAAGCCAGGAAAGGAGGCAACAGTTTGCATTTGCTGAACCCACTGGGAAGGGCAAGAGTCCACCCCTCCTTCTCTCCTCTGGTCCCCTGCTCAGCTAATTGAGTACACACTACTTTTGCACTTTGAGCTCAGTTTGCAGCAACTAAGTAAGCTGAGGACAAAGAAGGGAAGTGAGAAGAGGAGAGAAACTGGAATGTTTTAAAAGCAACTGAAAAGAGGAATTTTGAGATCTTTAGGAGAAAGCTTCTTCTCATTCCTAACAGCTTTATACTCTAAAGCAGTGGTTCTCAACCCTCCTAATGCCGCGACCCTTTAATACAGTTCCTCATGTTGTGGTGACCCCTAACCATAAAATCATTTTTGTTATTTATTTTTATTTATTTATTATTTAGTTACTTAGTTATTTCCAACATCGCATAGATTGGAAACACTGCCCTAAATCACTGCTCTGGATAGACTTCTAATGCCTAAAAACTGGTAACCCTCCCCCCCTCTTTTTAAGCACAGAAAGCGTCCATCAATGCCAGAATTAAGGCAGTAGTTCTAGTTCTGAATTTTGGGTTTCCACAGTTCAAAAAGCCAGTCACTCCCAAAGGCAATGCCAAAACAGCCCACATTTTACACAAGGCGCAGGGAGGAAAGGACAGAGAGAGAGGAAAGATGGCGGCGGCATAGGCAGATGCATTTTGTTTCCCTCCCTCCCTCCCTCCCTCCCTCCCTTAAAGGGAGTGCGGACGCTGAACATACAAAAAGCGAGGAATGCAAGACAGTCAGGGCGAAGAACACAACACGTGCATGTGGCAAGCGCCAAGGGTCCACGCACAACAAAAACGAGAGGAGAAAGTCATCCTGGCTATTTCTGCACTAGACTGTTATAGCGTGATCATTCCACTTTCACCATCCTGTGGAATCCTGGGGTTTGCAGTTTGAACTGCAAACTCCAGGATTTCATAGGATGGTGAAAGTGGAATCATAGCGCTATAACACTGGAATGTGGAAATGGCCAAAGTCCACAGGATGGATCAGAGCAGCGCTTTTGGGTCAAAAAACCAAAAAATAAACAAACAACAACAACAACCAAGGAGCCTTGGGGGCTCTTGCTACACAAACTGAAACCCTTGGCTGACGCCCCCTGCTCCTTTCCTGACCGAGTTCTTGGTCTTGGAGGAACCAATCTCCCCCGTCGGATGGCAAATCCACCCCATGAAAGTTTCCCCCTTTGCCTGCTGGACCAAAGGCGACAGCCACAATGACAACTCCCACGGAGCGGTGTGCCCAGAATGAATGGGTGACCGGGCGATCACCGCTGCTGCAGCCCCGCCACTTTGGGAAGCAAGCGGAGCCCAGCTGCTCGCTCGCCCCGACAAGCAACTCTGTTCGCCGGCATGAATGAGCGTGAGGCGAAGAGGGTGAGGGGACGGGGTCTTACCTCCCAGATGTCCCGCTGCAGTGCCATAAACCCTGAATGGGAAGCCCTCTGTGTGTGGGGGGGCGCGAGCGTCCAAGCAGCGCCCAGCTGCTCACTCGCCCCGGCAAGCAACTCTGACTCTGCAAGCCGGCATGAAGGGGAAAGGGAACACTGAAGGGGAAGCCCTCCATGTGTGTGTGGGGGGGGTGCAGGCGCGAGCGTCCAAGCAGCGCCTGGCTGCACCCGGCTGCATGCCTCCTCTCCCCTCCCACCAGCGCGGGGTCTCCTCTCCTCACCTCCACCTTAACGCTCCGGCTCCAGCTCTCTCCTCTCAGTCTCCTCACCTCCGCCTTAACATTCAGGCTCCAGCTCTCTCCTCCCGCTCTCCACACCTCTGGCTCCACCTCAGGCTCCTCTAGTGCTTTCCTACCAGGCAGGGAAAGATGGGGAAACGCCCAGCATGCCTCCTCTCCCCTCCTCCCAGCACAGGGGTCTCAGAAGCACTGCTCCCATTGGCTGTGAGGCCACCTTCTTTTAAAAGGGGGGGCAGGATTGAGGAGCGGTGACCCCTGTGAAATTGTCGTTCGACTCCCAAAGGGGTCCCGACCCCCAGGTTGAGAACCACTGCTCTAAAGGAACCAGATCCTATCTGATTTTGGAAGTGAAGAAGGATCAGTATTGATTGGTGTTTGGATAGGTGACCACATTTCAGAGGAAGGAACTGGCAAAACCATATTTGAGTATTCCCTGCTTAAGAAAATCCTGTGAAATTCATGGAGTGATCATAGGTCAAAAGGTGACTTGGCCATAAATGCACACACATGCCATCTTTATTGGTATGAGGAGGACATAAAACAAGGTCTCCTCAGGGGTTGCTCATAAGCATAGAAGGCTAGGTTGCCCTATCTACTACCCTCCCACTGGCATGTAAAGTCTTTTTTATTTAGACAGGGTTTTGACTATTAAATGATGTCACAGAAGGAGCATCATCACAGCAGGTACTGTATTTCCCCTCTCATTTCTAATGTTTTAAGTGTTTTCAAACTGGTTTTAATTCAGTGCTGCTTTTAATAGGGCTGTTAATTTAAATATTCTTTATTATGATTATTGATTTTTACTTTGTTTTGTTCTAATCTGCATTGTAAGCCACTTTGGGTCCTGCAGAAAAAAAACAAGCTAACTAACAGCTGTAGAAAAAAATGTTTAAAACACCAACATTCTTTAAAATTAAAAAAAAATGATCAAATACTCCTCTTTCTAAGGGCTTAAAAACAGGAAAGAATAAGATAAAGTCACAATTGCAGCACAATTTCTTTCTGAAAACTTCTTGCCATATTATGTACCTGACATGCAGGATGCTTTAATTTTTGTTTGTTTTCTTTTCTTTTTTTTTTTAAGCCAAATGCCAAAGAACAGATTTCAGCACTAAATATTTCTGATAAATGAGTAAAACACAAATTACTCCGAGATAGGTCTGAGGCAAGGATTCGTCTGTTTGCAGAACTTTTTGCAATTCTTTGTTTTCAATTAGGCATGCTACATTCCCTTTCATGCACAAAAAAAAATTTTTTTTTCAAATTTGACCCTCTGCTTTACAGAATACACCTTCTCATCCATTTGGAACTGCAGCAGATGAAGAGTTATATTATACAGAAAAACAATAGCTGAAGAATCAAGAGAATTAGGCCAAAAAGAACAATGATCCTAAATATGGGACAAGGGACGGTTTTTATTAGACTAGCAGGGGCTATTTTTGAGGCTAAAAACACCTAATCTTCAAAAAAAATTCTAGGACAGGGGAAATTACTCATATTATACTGCAAATGTTCTCCACTGTGACTAAGAGTATTCTGGAATGGGAGTGCGGGGAAGTTTCAAGTAAGGAAATACAGTGGGTAACATGTAAAAACACACACATCCCTTCTCCATTACCATACCATCCAACTGGGTCAATCTGGCAAGGAAAGTCCTGATTAATCCTCTGTCGTCCCACCCTTTCAGCTGTTTTTAGAATGTCCTGGTTTCTCTCTCTTCTTCCTACTTTCCCAGGCTTACTTCAGTTGCTGCAAACTTAGTTCAGTGTTCAATTAAATCAGCAGTGGGGAGAGGAGTGGGTAGAATTTTGCCCTTTCCAGTAGGCTCAGGCAAAAACAAACTGCTGCAGCCTCTCCTAGTTTGTACATTCTTCCTCAAGAATAACTTTTGCAGTCATGACCACACTTTGATGTCGTTTGGCCAGCCACGTCCTGCATTTTCCTCGGTGAAATATTGGAGCTTTGCACTCCTGCTGCCCCAGTTCTAGGATCCAGATGTTTGTAAGTCCAGCTGAGAGAGGGGAGTATTCTATAAAATTTGATATGTGCTTAGGCCTTAAAATATGCCTTGAAGCTTAAGGACATGAGTTAAAACTGCTACTGAGGTATTCTTATGCTCACACTCTGTTTTAAAACATATGTTGACAGAGCATTTGCCTTTCCTGATCATCAGATGTTTTTCTCCACTGCAATGACTTAGAACATAACATTGTTGATGATTGATTGATTGATTGATTGATTGATTGATTGATACACCACCCTTTCCCCGAGTTGAGATCTAAGGCAGCTTACCAAAATTAAACATTGCTTTGCTTTTAATTGCATTCAACTGTAATTCACTTTTCTCATCTTCTAGAGCAATGCTGAAAATTTTGCTATGATTTAGATTGACAGTCTGTTGCCAAAGCATTCTCATAGCTGTATGTCAAGTTACTGAGGACTCTGTTTGCACCAGAGAAAAACTCCCACAAGAAGAGAGATTTGCATTTTAGTACTGGACAAATATGACACTGGCCAGTCAAATACTGTCCTCACCTCTCCTCACTTGATTGCTGTTGCCAGTTTGGTCACTTTTCATCATCTTTTTCATATAGAGATGCAGAGCCTGATGACTCAAAGCCACTTACAAGAACTGAAACAACTCAATTCAACAACTCAACTCAGTTCTGGTTCTATGTTATACATCTTGATATTGACATCCCCTCCACAGTCAGGCCACCAGAAATCCAGAGTAACAGGAGCCAAAAGAATAGCAACACAACAATCCATTGTATGATTGCAGTTTGGGGGGGGGAGTTGAGTATGCCTGAGTGTACCTACAATGCCACACTGAGTTAGCAGTATCAGACATGCAAAAAGCCAGGAAAGAGCTCACAACTAATCTGAAAACAGCAGTTTACAGATTGTGACACTCCTTAAAGAGTACACAAGATTTGCTGCAACAATCTAAGCTAGAATTTGAGGAGACTTCTATGTTTATCATGGGGTGATCACAGGCCATTTTCGAACTAGACTGTTGTAGTGCTATTATTCCACTTTCAACATCCTGTGGAATCCACAGGATGTTGAAAGTGGAATAATAGCACTATTACAGTCTAGTGCGGAAATGGCCAGCGTCATCACTTTATACTGATCATCAACTTCTTCTAGCAAAAGCCTTTAAATGTAGAAGGATTCTATTTCTCCCTCATTTATGAAACATAATATGGGGGATTGGGATAAAGTGTAACTAATGTTGGGAAAGGATTGGAACTTAAGCTTATCTCACAAAATAATTGAAGTGCAGCCACATAAATGAGATGGAAAGTTCAAAACAAGAAGAGCCTGGAGAGACGGTAAATACAGAGTTCCACTTAGCACCCACTACTAGCAACAAACATGCATAAAGCCAAAAGGTCACCAGCTGATATGTAAGCATGCCTGAATGACCACTCTCGGGATAAATATAGTCAACACTGCCCTAATTAGCACCTCCTTCTACATGGATTTGCAGATGACCAATTTTTCATGCCAAGGAGAGACATTCATTGGCTTAAAGATTTCTTGGAAGTAACTAGTATAATTGTCAATCTACGCTTCTCTTTTAAAAGCCTGCAGAGCAACAAACTTGTGATTCTTGAAGATCAAAAATATTTATTATGTCATAAGTTTTCATGAAGTGTTACATAGTTTAGAAAATGCATGAGGAGTTACACTGAGTTATATGCATAAAAGCATGCGCGCGCACAAACAATTGGCATGCAAAGACCTTATCCAGACAGGATTTTGGCATAAAAGTTGAATTAAAGTTTAAGGGGGTCAATATAATGTTTCCTTTTATTGATATGTTTCATTGTGTTGTGCTCTGTCTGTATGATCTGGTTATAGTTATTTTTAGTTGAGTTTAACTTTTGGTCATTTTGAGTGCCAAGTCTTGTGAAAAGATGGGATACAAATTTAATAAACAAGCAAATGGCAGAGAGAGCAAAACTCCAATCCTTAGTCTCAACTCAGCAGACCCACTGAAATGATGGAATTTACCCAACTGTTAACTTAATAGGTCTATTCTAGTTGAGAGTAGTAATTGGATTTAAGCCTGTATTGTTAATAACGGCATTCACAAAACTGTTGGTCATAATATAAGCATCTAGGTATTAGTAAACTAATTAATACATGCAGCCTGATTTGTTTTCAAAACACATTGGCCTAAGACCTCTTTTACTCCAGACTAGAGAAAAATCCCTTGAATCCAGTAATTTACCTACATGTTGACTTACCATTCAACTGTCAATTTAATGAGTCTACTCTAGCTGGGAATAACCAACATGATGCCAGCCATTATCCCCACTGAAGCTAGAGATGGAAGCTTCATGTATGGTAATTCAACCATTTCAAAGAGTAAGGAAGCTTGCGTCTAATGGAGTGGCAAGAAACCAAATAAGCCTGTGGCAAGAAAAAAAAATCAAGACCCTAAAAGTTATCAGTAACTAGGTATATTATTTATTTGTAAACAAACTATTAAAAGCTACTGTTATTGTTATTGTTATAAAACCTAGGCCCTTCCCCTCAGAAAGATTTCTCAAGGAGCTTAATCATAGAATCATAGAATCATAGAAATGTAGAGTTGGACGAGACCACAGGGGCCATCCAGTCCAACCCCCTGCCATGCAGGAACACCCTCTTAACAAAATAAATAAATCTTAATAAGAATGTAGTCCTTAAATATGTGATGATACTAAATTTACATAACAAATAAAAGGAACATAAAACCTATTTCATAAAAGTTGAAGCATTAGAAGAATAAATATTGTGTTTCATCTTTTGCACTGAAAAGATAACAAATGCAAGATGCAAGATGTATCCATAACCTGAATGCCATCACTGAGAAAGCTCCTCTTTCTCACAGTTGCCCTTTCAGATACGCCATGAAGAAACTCAAAAGAACATCTTAACATGGGGGTAGGGGCTAAAGCACAAGTAGCTGAAGGAAAACCACACAAACTGGAAAGAAAAATACAGCAAGGCTTGCATACATAATTGTAATCATGTGAAAACAAAGAACGTTACTGAGCACACAATTCAGGTTCTTGAAAACAGCAGGTTTTTGAAATATAGTCTTTTTTCCAGACAGAAATGCTATATGTTTAAAAGACTACCTACGAACAATTTGTTGCCCTAGTACTAATCATTATGTTAATATATATAGGTATATATATTTACAAGCCTAATTAGCCCTTACCAGATCAAAACATTAAAAAAGCACAATTCAAATTACCCACCCTCCATTTTACGACTTCTGAATCCCACAGAAGATTGTGTAAGTGTGGGATACATACTGTTCTGTAACATCAACGACAGCAACATTATCCTAGCTCATGATCAGCTGAACATGCCAGTAGAACACATAATAAGAGGGGAAAGGAATGCTATACAAACTACTCAGGGCAGGAAGGTCACTCTCAGTAGCAGACAACAGAAACAAACACAGATCCCATCTCTTGCTTGAGGGAACTGGCAGGACTGACCCAAGATATACTGGTGCATGAAGCAAAGAACAAAATGGCACCTCCCATTCCAGGTACAGAGTTCCATGACTGAAAGCGCAATTGAATGTTATTTTGACACACATGATGGCAAAACATTCTCCAGAGAGCAGAGGACTAGCTTAGAGGGAACAGTGACAATCATAGGGCTATACAGCCCTGCCCCTCATGACTTGCTCCTTTCCCACATCTGCTGCTTGAAAAGATCCCTCACTTCACTTAATGATAGAACTGGTTCTGAGGACTGAAAAAAGGCAACAGAAAATTGTTGAATGTTGTCTTGGCTGCTACATTGGCCACATATCAGACTTAAACACACACACACACACACATACAGAGTTCCTCCACAGTTCAAATTCACAAACATCTTTGCAAAAGCAGTGTCAAAACCTCTACACAGAACTAATAATGGTATGAACAATTAGTGTGGCTTATTAAAATAGATGTTCTTTTCTTACCTGAGTATGCCATTATATTTTTGATCCATATTTTAGATTTGGTCAGATTGCATTATTTGGATTTTATAATGCAGCCTATTGACTAGATGTTTTACCAAGCCAAGCAGGTGGAAAAGAGAAGGTTAACTGAGTCTCTGAATCAGCTCTGTTTGCTGAGCCACAAGTAGGTATGTATTACACCTGAATCTTCTATAGAAATTGTGGAACTGAACCTCTCTCCTATCTGAGGTTCCGTCTTTGTTTGGTCTCACTGAAAAAGTGTGCTGTTGTTTGAATGGCACGTCTAACCATTGATCTGCCACACAGGTAATTCACACTGAATAAGTAGTAAGGGAGTACTAACTTCTACATACATATTTCTGTTCTTTGGGAATGCTCTCTTGCCTTGCATGATGAACTAACAGGTTTTTAATGTTTCTGGACTATATCCTTGAGGAAATTACAAGTTTGGGAAATGGCAAGTACAGTCCTCCCTCTACATTCACTAGGGTTAGGGGCACAAGACCTCCGTGAAAGTGAAAAACCGTGAATAACTCTTGGCCCTCCCAGGCCATATTTAACACACCCAAAAAGTATGATCACCATATTCACCCCACCATGGATTCCTTTAAGGCATCAGGGTTCCTTCACAAGACAGAAGTGGGTGACTGGAGGGGCTTCCTGCCACTTCCACTGCTTCCCCACACCATTTTTAATAGGGACTTACAATGAGGCTTGCAGTCCCTATTAAAAATGGCACAAGGAGACAGCAGAGGTGACAGCAAATAATCCATGAATAATCAAATCCTCAAAAGTGAAACCCACAAATGTGGAGGGCTGACTGTAGTATGTTTGAATGGACTGCAAAATTGGCAATAACTCCTCCTTGCACTAAGGGCAACTATACTTTTTTCTTTTCTTTTTTCCCTTTTTTTAAATTACATATTACATATAAATTAAATTACATATAAATCTCTTCTCAGATAACTTTGAAAGAGATGCACTGAAACTCACTCATTTGCAAAAGTGGAGTGGGGAGCACTCTGCTTTGCAACTACAGTCACTTCTCATAAATGCCTTGCCATTTATGAGTAGCAAGCCAAACTTGGAGGACATGAAGAAAACTTTTAAAAGCATAGTGCAGAATGACTTCTGATCCCCTTTTTGCCTTGCGTTCTGTTTTATGCTGTCCTGGATACTGTCCCAGCCAGCTAGCCTGTGATATTATTGTATTAAATGGGTATCATCTTGTCTACTTTGGCAGTAAGCTTCACTCATGTTGTGTAATCACAAGGCTACAATGACAAGTACTCAGGATATTTTTGAAGTTGGCATTAGGAGTCTGCAAAGTGAAAAACAAACATTTGCTTGACTATAAAGTCTCACCATTGTATGAAATTATTCAGCATCAATACTGAAATAATTAATTACTTCAATAACAATTTTTAAATGAAAAATGCTGAAAAATCGCAGCATCTCTGTGCATCAAGCCTCGCATATAGAAAACTAAGAAACATTTGATTACTTATAAGTGCTATGTATTATTAGATGTCAAAAGAACAAATGAAAACTTTCTAAAATAGACTTACTCAACAAAGATGGATAAGAGAAGGCTATACTCAAAACAAAATAATAGTGACCAGGTCTATTCAAATCAAATACATAATAGCAAACAGATGTTCTGTTTATTTAATATACAGACACCCACATTTGTACCCTTTGTCAACAGTGATTCCAATGGGGTTTACAATATTTATCAAATAAGTCCTTCTTGAGTGTTTCATTGTGTTCCATGTATTCTCTAAAACTGTAATGGAACATGTGGCTCCCTTGGTATTGTTGGATATATTTGTCTTTGACAAAGGACCATATTGACTGGAGCAGACGGGGCTGGAGTACAACATCATGTGGAGGGCCACAGATTTGTCATCCCGGCACAGAAGAAAATGCTTGTTTGCGAATAAATGTATCTGAACTTCTGTACTTATGGATTTGGAGCCTCAAGTTAATGTGCTTGAACAAGCACTAAGGCACCTGGAAAAAGGCAGCCTGCCATTTGAAATACTGCAGAAGCCAAGGTATATTTTGTCTATAATAGCTCATTATCAGACAATTCTATTTTACTTGCATATCTTTTAAATAACAAAACAATCAGCCTCCTAGCTTTTAAATCAGTGGAGGACAGGCTATGGCAACCAAAATGACTACAGGATACAGTAGACAGATTAGAGATTTCAGCAATGCATCATGGAGGTGGGAGGGAGACTTTAGCAGTGATCTCAAGGATAAGAATAACTATGTTACATGTGTGCCTCTATTTTCATCTGTGAAATATCTGTGGAATACACAGAGGTGCAAGTAGGCTGAAATCTCTGGAGTAATCAGAAACTTCCGCTAATGTTAATTGTTTACACAGTTCTTACACAGTAATAACCTTTGTTAATGTAAGCTTCCAGCAACAAAATTCACAGATTTTTACGGTTATTCAGTAATTTACCAAAAAGCAACTTCAAGCAATGTAGAAAATAAAATGACAAGTTGAAATCAGAGCTATATAACCAGGATATTAGAGGGTCTATAAGCCAGTAAATGTACAGCACTATATATACACACATTTCATTGGAACAAAATACTCTGAAATACTCTGATATTCTTCCAAATCTTTATCCAGCTATTACTAAACAATGGTAAAACTATTTGGAACATAATGGTGTATACATACCCTCCAATACTTCACAGATGAAAGCCAGGATTCATGTGGCCAAGCAGTATCAGACTGTGGTCAATACGGCCAACATTATTAATGAGAAAGAACAGATAAGCTAGGAGAGGCCGCAGCAGTTTGTTTTTGCCTGAGTCTACTGGGAAGGACAAGTTTCCAACCCCTCCTCTCCCCCTCCAAGATAACTGAGTGCAAACTATTCTTGCACTTTGATCTCTGTTTTCAGCAATTAAAGTAATTTGAAGACAAAGTGGGGGGAGAAGAGGGAAGCTGGGACATTTTTTAAGCAGCTGAAAAAGTGGGCTGACAGAGGGTTAATTGGGATTGTCCCTGCCAAACCAGGATGACTGAAGAAGATGTACCTGAGGACTGAGGTCTCGAGGAGGGACTCTCCTCTGTAACCCAGCAGCAGGAGCACCTAAACTATGGGAAGACTTGAGACACAGGCCTTTTCTGCACGGGGCAAGGGAATCGCCCCGTGCCGGTACTCACTGGACCTTTGTGCTCCACCCGTGGGTCCAGGCTGGTCCAGAGCAGTGCATGGCTGCGCTCTGCACTGCTCTGGGGACGAAAATGGCAGCTTCCAGTTGGTGGAGGCTCTCCACCAACCGGTGAAGCTCGCCAGCCTAAAGCCCATCCCCGGCAGATCTGCAGGCTCGCACTGGTGTGAGCCTGTAAATCTGCACCGGAGCGTGGCCACGGAGTGGTGCGCTCTGTGCTTTTGAAAGACTTGTTTTAAGCGGCCTTTCAAAAGCACGCTGAATGACCACTTTGGGTCGTTCAGGAGCAGGCTGAGTTGTAGAACTACACAAAGTAGTTCCGACCCAGTCCAGTCCCAGGTGTAGACGTCCTCTCTGGAGGACGCTCTGCACCGTTTCTTAAGCCCGTGTGGAAAAGGCCACAGACTTATTTGCTCTGGTACCCATTTCATCAGATTACCAAGCAACTCCAGAGATCAGGCTTAAGCTGAAAGTGGAATGTCTCTGAGCATACAATGGTCAAGGGAAGTTCCCACCAAAACACTGACTGTTTCAACCTTGTTCTCTCACACATGGATGTTTCCCTGCATTGTCCTCCAAACCTCTCCACAATACAGAGCTATTATGACAGCCATTACCTCTTCATCACCTAAACCAGAGCTTTCGAAACTTTCATGTTGATGACACACTTTTTAGACATGCATAATTTTGCAACACAGTAATTCAATTTTATTAGCAAATTGGAAGTTAAACTAACCCCTTATAAGAAATACAGGCACACACATAAACTGTAAAAACAAAATGCATGGGGACACAACATATCTCATGAAAAACCTTTACACATTTTTAAAAATATATGATTTACAAATAATAGCATACATTTCCAAGATTGTAGGCAACACACCTACACACTTCAGGTGACACATTAATGTGTCATGGCACACCATTTGGAAATCTCTGATCTAAACGCTAAGACCATTAACTCCATCCAGCCCCCATTGTCTTTGTTGCAACACCCATTGTCCACTCAGCTAGAAGAGCCAGTCACACCCACTCATGCAGAGTAGTTTTCGGATATAAAAAACCCCAGTTTTGAGCAATTCAGTGCACTCTCTCACCTTGCTAAACACCAGGCTGTCATTTCCATTCCCAAACTGAAATTGAAACTGTCCTTAGATGCAGATCTAAGCCACATCACTGGTTTTCTCACTGCTCTCTGGACTGATAATAATCACTCGAACCCTACAATTTCCTCCCTTCAACTAGCTATTGCATGAGTGTGTGAGTGCTTGGATCTTTTGCATGCATGTGTGAATCTTTCAATAAAACACATTTTAACTTATTTTGGAATCTCTGTCTGGTTCTTTCCTCCATGACCCTGTAAACCTCCTAATTTTGAGCTAATTAATTTCCCTCTGTCATGTGGAAGTACTGCCACTGCAGGTGGACCCCTGACAGTCACCCACATTTTGGGGTAACAAGTTTACCCCATGGAAATGTTTTCTTGCAATTATATGTTTATCAGTTGATGCATTGCACTTTGCATGCATTCCCTAGACATTAGAAGACTTCACAAAAATCAATAGCCTTTTATAAACTACAGAAGGAAATGTGTAATTCCTGCGTAAAACTACAAAATGCCTTTAATCAAACATCAGGAAGATTTCCCCATTGTATGTTTATCAATCTGCCCTCAGACAAGGAACTTATTGTTAACTGAGACTAGTGTGGGTATTTTGCTATAATCCTGAACCTCAAGTCAATCATATGGCAAATTAAACTAGAATAGAATCACTTGATCCATAAATGCTCACAAAGAGCCATATCAGTCTGAAACTATTGTGCACTCCATGTTCGAGCACCACTGTATTTTTCTATTAATTTGACTGCCCAATTGAAAACAGCTTGCCTTCCTGAAAGACAGGCAAATATTAAAGGAGTCAGGAAGACTGGTTTCCAAAAAAAATACACCCACATTTGAATCACTCCACATTAGTTTGGCCAGTCTGGAAGTTACCAACCAGAGAAGACCTCAACTGGCTGCTTTGGCAGCAGCAACCATAAGATTCTCATGGCATCAGTTTTTGGTTCCTCACTTCTTAAGGAATAGGGGCTATTGTCCAAACCTATAGCATGGAGGATATTCAAGTGATTAATGGCTTGGGAAGAAACCGTAAAGAACACTTCCCACACAACTGCTGATAATGTATAGCTCATCCCAAATATTTCCTTCTGCATATAGAGACTAATATACCAGCCATTTTCTGGCACTTTACAACTACTCAGATCAATCTGACATCCAAATTTTGCAAACCCTACAGCTATTATGTATGAATAGATGATATATTTTCTTTGGCTGTTTCCTGTTTCAATCACATTAAATGTTTACATCTGGCATTTTCAAAACTCTTAATCTAGAAATTACGTTTCTTAAGCTGTACATGATTTCTGAAGGTCCTTCATTCCCATACAACTTTTAAAATATAATCACATTTACAGATGAGATACTCCATTTAACCATTGATTTTAGATGAAAAGGGTTGTGCTTACTTCTGCAAAGGACATCAGAAGGGAAATAGCTGGTATGAAAAAAAATATTATTACTCAGAGATATAGATGCTTAGGAGACAACATATTGAGAATTGCTTTATTAAGAAGTTGTGAATTCTTTAAGCCAGTGGTCTTCAAGCTTTCTACTTTTAAGAATCCCCTCAGTCTGCTGAAGAATTGCAACATGTCTGTCAAGGAGTTGGGAAAGAGTTCTAAAGCACTCCCCTACACTTGTGCATTTCAGGAAAGATCAGTAGAACTGGACAACCTCTCTGTGAAGAATGTTAGCTTCAACATGAAGAACTCCAGATAAACTTCTAAAAGTTGAAAACCACACCTTTAGGACTTCATTCAGGCACATTTAGGTTTGATTCAGGACACATTTAGGCCCTTTCCATAGGATGGCATCCTCCCAACAAAAGGAGCAGGACCGCAATGACACTTCCGCATGATGCAATCACAGTCCCGCCTTTCTTGCATTGCCAGCCAGCCAGCACAATTATGGGGCATATTATTGATGGAAAAGCTCCATCAATGGCTCCTGATCAGATGAGCCTTCCGTCACAGCCAGCCATGGAGAAGAGCCAGAAATGTGATCATGCACTGCCTTCCCCACTACATCATGGGAAGAAGGCCAGCTACAGTGCAGAAGGAAGGAGTATATCCCTCGCATTCCCTTCTGCCAGCAGCTGGTTGGGTTTGGAGGGGAGCATTGGGGACATGCCCCCATCCCAGGAGAGGCACTGCCAGGATTGTGATGGGACAACACAAGACAGAATTGTTGTGCACAAAAGGCCTTAGATTCAGGTACATAAACCTAGTTCAGGTGTTACAGAAAACCATGGTTTCATGCTATGTGAGTAAACTGTGGTCAGTGTTGGGTTCATACATGACCATGCTTCCTCTCCTTCCTCTTTCATTTCATAAAAACTTTTTAAAAAAATCCTACAATGATGTCTGAATTCAGCAAACTGTAGCTTGCTTAAATGGTGCCTAGTGAGCACAACTCTTGGCTTGTTCAGAACCTGCAATTTAAACAAGTCATCAGTCCCAGCATCTGAACATTTCAGGAGTTAGTTTAATATAAGAAGAAGGTCTTTCTAGTTCTGTCCTTTGGTGTTCAAAGAGGCAGAGTGGGGCACCAAGAGACTAAGGGTCACCACAGCTCATTAATACAGTGAAAATTGGAAATGGTTTCTCATTACCACTAAACAGCACTAGAGCATCTGTATCCATATATCCATGCCCAGGAAAATGGAAATAAGCTGTCCAAACATGAACACTGTAATGTATACAGCTTAGCCCTTATTGGCTCATAAATGTTGGCATGAGCTCTGGACTGTTTCCTTTTTCTTCTCTAGTTATCTGAATGTAATACTGTTTTTATAAGTTTTCAAAGCAATTTGCTCTGAATAAAGCTGAAAGCCCAGTTAGTAGTGAGAAATGGGAAAAGTTACAGAGCCTTTGGTGGATGGCACTGACATGTTTATTATAGTTGTACTGTTTTCTGCACATCAACAAAAGTGATATTTTAAAAAATACACAGACAGTATAAATATACAGAGGTGGGGGAGTGTCCTCTGGTAAAAATACATACTTAAAGTCTTGATCCTCTCTTGATGTACTTGGATATATATATATATCCTCATAAAGAATTAGATCACAATGAAATAAAATGTTTAGAATAGAGGGGAAAGGTAACTCAGCCAAGCTTTACAAAATATAACTTCATATTTGATAATTTAAACTACATCTGAGAAAATGCCTATTTTGGTACATGTTGATTCTGAAAACATGTTATTTCAACAGTAAGCATAACCTCTTGCTGTGAACCCCTTATTTCATGGATCCTCTTTATTTCATGAATCATTAGCCAGTTTCCAAATCTTTCTTTGCTTGCAGATTACTGCTTAGATAATTTTAAAAGTTCCAAAAAGAAATAAAGTTCTGATGAACAAATTAAGCAGCACTGGAACCCAAATTCCACATGCAGTGAAATATTTAAGTTAAACCTAAATAACTTCTTTCCAATCCAGGCAAAAGTCACTCCTGATTTTTGGATCAACTGAACTTGCTTTATTGATTTCAAGATCATACAAGCAACTATAGTTTGTTGGCTGGGGGAGAGTGTTTGTAAATTAACTTGTATACCAGATACTGTAATCCAGACCACAACTGACCTCTTGCTTACTTGAAAAACAAAGGCCTTTTCCGCATTTTATTTTTGAAACGGGGCAGCGCGTCCTCCAGTGAGGACGTTTGCACTTGGGGACGAACTGGGTCCGGACTACTTTATGTATGTCCGGACTTCAGCCTGCTCCAGAACGCCCAGAACTGGTGGTTCGCTGTGCTATTGAAAGACCAATTAAAAGAGGATTTTCAATAGCCCGGCGCGCCCCAGTCCATCGCTGCGCTAATGTGTAGATCTGTAGGCTCACACCAGCGCGAGGCTGCAGATCTGCCAGGGGTGGGCTTCCAGCTGGCAAGCTTCTCTGGTTGGTGGAGAGCCTCCACCAACGAGAAGCCTCCATTTTTGTCCCCGGAGAGTGTGTAGCGTGGGCGCGCGCTGCTCTGGATCAGCGTGGATCATCAGGGGGGAGCGTGCCAATCTGGTGAGTAACAGACTGCCCCATTTCCCCCCAAAATGCAGAAAAGCCCAAAGGCATAGATATTCCTGCCTTTAGCCCTCTGTCTCTGCAAAATATTCAGACTCTATATTTCTCTGTTTGCTTGGTGTCTTTCAAAAAAGGTAGTCAATTACAGTCCTGTGGATTCTCTAATCTGAAGATCTGTACACCAAGAAAATCAGAACTGATGTACACTGAGAACTCAGATGAACACTCTGGCATCGTGATCCACTCCAATTGTTGAGATCATAAGAAATGTACAACGTGTAGGAATTCACTTATGACAATTATTTATTATACACTTAGCATCTACATTTCTGTTCCACATCTGCCACACTCTTTCCATCTTCTGTTCATTTTTTTTTCAGCATGAATAATTATGAAATTTACCAAAACTGCTAATGGAACGAGTTAAAGACATTTATCATCATCATCATCATCATCATCATCATCAGTATACTACCCTTTTCCCCAAAACTGGGACTGAAGGCAGCTTACAAATTCATACAATTACAATACAGTTAAAAACATACAAAATATCAACATTAAATTATTAACAATATTAAAAGCAATTTAAAACATACACTGAAAAAGAATTAAAAAAATTAAAAACAGTTCAGTTTAAAACAGTACCACATGGTGAACACTGTTGAAGCCCCACTGATTCTACTAAGAAAATAATAGTATGAGTGGTCTTTGATATGCCTCTTATGAATCTAAACACTTTCCTGTCAAATATAGTTATCAATGCAAAGCCCAGGAAAGAATGTGTATCAGCACCATTAGGCTAATATTTACTTTCATTCGCAGTATTTAGTTAGATATGTTACTTTTCTCCTTTTCAACTGGAAAGCACACTTGGTTCCAAGTTTTAAAACTGCAGAAATGTAAACGTAATTTTCTTCAGTACTGGTTAACTGTTATCCTCGAAGATCACCCTAACATGAGGTTACCATTATCAATTGTGAAAGCACAACAGGTGGGTCACAAGGAAGGTCACATTAGTTTTGTTCACAGGACCAAACACACGGTTTTCATTATCCTTAATAAAAACAGAAGCAAGCAATAAAAATATATCACTGCAGGAACATATCTCCCCATTCATAGGCCATATATAATCTCAAACATTAGCTGCTAGTCTTTCAAAAATACTGCTTTGGCTTCAGTATTATGATTATTTTTGCGGTTGCTACTTTAAAAAATAAATGTTATAAATCATGGCTCAACTTCTCAACAGTCCTTTTGAAGTGCATTTTAAAACGTTGGTCTAGACGAATTTAAATATATTGGTCCACTTCAAAATCTTAAGCACTTTAGATGGTCAATAAGGTGACAGAGCTATTTAGCAATTTCTGTCATTAGAGTAATATGAAATTATGATGACCCAGAAGCAATTAAGGACTATGTTGAAATCCCAGTACTAAGCTAAAGTAGAAACATAATTTAGCTATGGTGTAAAATGGCCCAGAAATATAATCCCTGCATTCTGAGAAATCAGCTCATTCACATCCTACTAGGCCCAAACTACACTGTGCCCTACTTTGGCTTATAATTTTGACCTCATGTGATCACATAATTTTTAAAAAGAGAGGGAAAAAGAAGTCCTAATAATGATAGCTTTATACATATGCAATTTACATTTTCCCTAAATATGTTAGCCTCATTAAAATACATTTATACAGACACTAATATTGGGAAGCCAACATTTCATCAAAAATCTCCATTCCGTGTCCTCCTCCTGTTTTCCCATCTGTTGAATCTTATTCAAGGTACTACTTTTTCCAGTATTTGCATGGCTCCCAAATCATATCAAATACTGACTTTTCTTCCCCCTGTCTTTTTGAATGACAAAAAAATAAAAAAACAACCCCTAAGCAGTTTCTCACAAAGACCACATGTAGGCGTTCCCTCACAGCAAAACAAATTCCTGGGAGCATTTAAAGTAGCATATGCAAATTTCATGCAAATCAGTTTTTTTTTTCTTATGGTGATGTCTTTCCTCTTTATTGGCAATTCTTAAATGGCCACCATTACATTTTGGTTCTTATGGGAATTTGCATTCCTTTGGCAAATTTACCCATCCAACTATTTGTTTGGTTTGCATTTTGGCACGACCAGGCTTACTGTGAAGCAAGATGAACGACTTGCTTTCAATAACAGATTCCAGGGTGGCTACCCTCTTCCTGCCATCCTCCGTCAATTCATTCAATGGGTTTTTAAAGACAGCCATTCTCTGCGGTTCAGATGAAACCCAGGTAGCAGTCATAGTTCAACCTACCTCCTTATGAAAGTTTCACTGAGGATATACAAGTTGTCTGTAACAGCAGTGAGTTTACTTGGAGACAGCCAAGTCAGAAGGAAAAACTTTCAGCAAAAATGTGTGGGTCTTGTCACAGATATGGCAGCTCGTGGTTTGGTTAGGATGGCCGGAATTTTAATAGCAACCTTTTGGAGTATGTTTTGCTGAGAAAGGTTGAAAACAACATGTTCTGTGGTTCTTTGTCACCCTTCAGAGGTTCTCTCTCAATAGAATATTTATGTCTATATTAAAACTTCTCTGAACATGCTAAAAAGAAAAAAGAAAAGGTTTCAAAAGAATAATAAATAAATATCAGCATGAAAATGAAATACAATATATATATATATATATATATATATATATATATTTTCCATCCCTCCTGTATCTGTATCTATATCAACTATCTATAACCGCATTGTTAAAAGAAGTAGATGGGAAACAGAGGAAGAGAGGGAGAGAGAAAAATGTCAAATACTTTATATCATAGAAAATTATCTTATATCTAAGACATACTCATACAGCACAGGTGATGTTCTTCCTCTTACAAGAAAAAGCAAAATCTTATCTACAAAGTATTAAACTAAAAGCAGTGGCATGTAAATAATTTTGACATGAGAAATCTCTATTGAAGGCAGTGTCTGGCCTAACAGACTGCATTTTCTTCTATTATGTTTAAACTAAACATTCCAAAGACTCCTACACATTTAACCCAAACAGTTTAGTAGGCAAAACTGTGGCTCACCTTTCAGCAAATTATTGTTTTCTCTTTCTACCTTCATTACCTGTGCACCCAGGCAATGCTGTGTCTGCTGTTGTTAACTGCTGTCAAGTCAGCTTTGACTTAGGGTGATCCTATGAATAACAGATCTCTAAGTCAGCCTGCTATCAACAGCCCTTCTTAGGTTTTGCAGATTCAGGACTCTGGCTTCCTTAACTGAATCTGTCCACCTCTACTGCAGTCTTCTTCTTTTTCTACTGCGTTCTACCTTGCCAAGCATCACTGTATTTTCTAATGAGTCATATCTTTTCATGATATGTCCTAAGTGTGACAGTCTCAGCTTAGTCATCTTGGCTTCTAGGGACAGTCTGGGCTTGATTTGCTCTAAGACCAATTTATTGGTCTCATTGGCAATAAATGGTACCCGCAGAACTTTCCTCCATCACTGTGTTTCAAAAGAGTCAATTCTCTTCCTACCACCTTTTTTCACTGTCCAGCTTTCACTACCATACACAGAAAGTGGAAATACAATGGAATGGACAATAGTGCAAATTAATCCAGTTTTTCCCCTATTTTTTCTCACCTTTTCTTTTTTTCAAAAGATGTAATCATGCAGGGGGTATTGTCTCCAGGTAATATAAAAGTCCTTCTCCACCACAGAGGGGGGAGGAGAGAGAGAGGGAGAGAAATCCCACTCACCACACCTAGCAACATACCTCTGTCGTTTAGGAAATATAAACAAACCACACTACATAGTTACTTCAACCTCCTGCTCTTTTTTTACAAAGAAGTTGTTCAATGCACTGTTAAAGCAAGAAGCGGAAGAAGAAGAGGAAGAAGAAGAAGCAGTTGCTTCTGCTATAGGACATCATAGATTTACATGGAAATTTACACGGAAATTGCATATTAATATATATGCATAGACGCACATTTAGAAATAATGACTACAACTTAGTAGAAATGCAATGCATCCAAACATGATGGGAAAAATAGTAACTAAGTGACCTGTGTGCCTGCTCAGTCTGGTACCCAGATGCCAACTGTTGGTAGGCAAATTCAAGCTTGCCTTATTCTGTCTTCTTTCTAGGTCTTTACACAGTCCTTGGACACCTTCAAACAGAAGAATACCATCTTCTGTAACTAAGCGCACATGACCACCCTATAGGCAGGGAGATGTGCTGCAAAGAGAAAAGGACATGGCAAGAGATCTGGCAGAATGGATCATAGTAAAGGACACAAAAGCAATTGGCTGGCTGGCTAGGTACCACTGGTCCTAATTTTTGTTACTGAGGTTCCCAATCCAATATACCTATGCAGTGTGATGCACTCAGCTTCAAGGTCTTGGAGCCATGGCTATAACAAACATGTTGTTCCACCAAGCAGAATATTACACTGGCTGGATATTCATATACCTCATCATGAATGCCAAAGGAAAGATGTCTGTCTGTCTGTGACACACAGACATGGAAATCAAAATACTACAAATATTCCTCTCCAAAGCCCTAATAATGGTGCACAGTGTGTTATACATAAATACTAGTTCAGATAAAACATCAAACCAAAACTGGAGCTAGGGAATGATATGGACAAAGTTAAGCACATTAAAGTTATATCAATTTCAATGAAAAATAATTAAGTATTTCTTAAAAATGAGGATCCCACTTTAATTGTCATCGTTCCATCCTATGGAATCCTGGGATTTGCAACTTAGCAAGAGGCAGTTAGAATTTTCAGCCAGAGAGCTCTAGTGTCTCAACAAACCACAAATGCCAGGATTCCATAGAATGATGCCATGCCAATTAAAGTGGGATCTGAACCCATAACTTATGTCTGGATGTTCTATGAGGCGCAAAGCTGGAAGCCCAGAAAGACGTTTGTACTTTTAGAATTAAACTACTGGTCGCAGAATATAATCAAAAATAAACATCTCTTTTTCTCTTTGCGGGATCTTGCCTTCAGTGAACAAAACAGTCATTTTAAAATATGTGTCTGCAGTGACAGATTTATATCATAAAACTCCTAATTAAAATAAAACTTCAAGAAAGGTCACATTTCGAACTCTTCACAAAAGTGTTGACTTATTTAAACAGAACAAACTTGTAGCTTCAACAAGACATTGCAAATGATCTCCAAAAGGCAGGAACACCTTTCAATTGTGCACACGTGCACACACACACACCCCTTCAAATTACCTGTTAACTTCCAGCAACCCCGTGAATTTCATCAGATTTTCTCAGGCAAGGAATACTAAGAGGAACTTTGCCCATTCCTTCTTCTGAAATACAGCATACAGCACCTAGTATTCATTGGCATTCTCCCATCCAAGTACTAACCAGGGCTGATGCTGCTTACCTTCCAAGATCAGACCTGATGTGGTGCTGTTAAGGAATTTAGGCTTACATGTGGACTGTACCTGGACACAAAGGTACATAACGCATACAGGAAAGCAGCCATCATCAACCGAGATTCCGTCCCAGCCCATAAAATGGATGTCAGTGTTACTAAAATGCTATATTATGGAAAATAAATGACGATTTGGCAAACTCACAACAACAACAACAAAATAAATAAAATAAATCTTAGTCCTTAATTCAGCAAATTCACCCACATACGCTTTTAACTTTAAATGGATTATTCACATACATCAACATTAAGCACAAGGGTAAGCATTTCAAAGGCTTTGATCTTAATTTGTAGGGCCACAAAAAGTATAATGCGCATTTTCATGTATCACATGAAATCCATTCCATAACACTACAGTGATTAAAGGATTATAGCATTTTCTTGTAACTGATATTTTGAATGTGGGAGATGTTGCCAAAACCACTCTTCTTTCTATATAAGCATCACAGTTTGTCCAAAACAGACTCTAAATCTTCTATTCTGCCAGTGACATCTCATTTTCTTTTAGTCATGTTGGAAAGTTAAACAACTTCCTTCCAGGTATAGCCCTAGAGGCTTGTTGAGAGCAGTATTTATAAACCACTTCCTGTAATTGTCTATTTTGCAAATGATCAAAAACCACTGGCATGTCACATGTTCACAGTCTTCTTGTAGTCACACACGGTTTGTCAAAACCAGAACTAGAGACCTCATTCTACTAATTTCTCAAACTTCTTCTTTTGCATACTATTTTGTTAGAACTTAGTTAATCACAGGTTAATGAATATGTCAGAACAACCAAGTATTTTGTGCATTTAATTAACCAATTGTATTACAGAATTAGAAAAATGTCATATTCTATATAAACCAGTCTAACCATCTGTTCTGCAGAAAATAACCTGCTTAGTGTGACAAAGCCTCACAAAGTTCACCTAGTCACGGTGTGGAGAAGGACCTTCTCACTTATGGGACCCACCATGACTCCCCATTAAGATCAGGCAAAGTTCCAGATTTCTAGTGTTTGTAGTGTCAACAGAAGATTTATTTGTTTGTCCAGGCATTTTCCAGATTGCTAAACAAGACAAGTACTCTTAGTGATTTTAAGGACATGTTTTTATTACTGTTTCAATTGTTTTTATATAATTTTCTCAGTTTTTAACATTGTGATATTATAAACTGCTTTGCAGTTTCTTAAAAACATAAAGCATTATAAAAATAATGCATCCAAAGATGGTTATTATGATGAAATGTAAGAGACAACTGGCACGCAGAAACATCAATGAAACAGAAACATACCAATTCCACATCTCCTGAAGGTTTTCTGTGTGACCAGTTAACAAAATAAACCCCATCCAACCAAGAAAATATTTATTTAATACATTTACACCCTGCCTTTCCCCAGTCTGCCCAAAGCAGATAACAATGTAAATTAAGCCAATAGCTTAGTTCTGGAAACAGTTTCAAAACAATAAATAAAATAAAGCAGCCATAAAACACTAAAACAACAGAAAGAGAAACATTCCAAGACAGCCACCAGAAATAATTTCTGCACCACAATTGAAATCAGGGCACAGCCATTTATGAGTCCAAAAATCTTCTAAAAATGAAGGTTTTGAGCATCCTTCGGAAAACTCTTGAGAGTTTACAGACCATAGGTGTAGCCACTAAGACCTCTCTCTGGTCCAAAATAGATATATTTGGGAGGATACTGGAATGTGCAGGAGGCCCTCTGAGAATGGCCTCAATAGGTAGGCAGGTTCATACAAGATAAGGTTATCCAAATATCCTATTCCAAACCATAAAGAGACATAAAGATCATGGCAAGCATTCTGAATTAGGCCCAGAAACTACTGTCATACCCCCCAACTTTCACAGATTAAAACTGGGACATGAGGCCAAGATATCAACAGAAGGTGGCCAAGATATCAGAAGTTATTAATGACAAAGAACATACAAGCCAAGAAAGGCTGCAGCAATTTGCTTTTCTCTGAGTCTAATGGGAAATACAAGATTCTGAACCCTTCTCTTCCCCTGCTTGGTCAATTAAGTGCAAACTAATTTTGGTGAGTGAACTGTTTGCACCAACAGAAACAACACAAGAACAAAAGGGAAAAGTGGGAGGAGGACAGAGAAACTGAAACATTTTAAAAGGGGCTAAAAATGGCATAACAGAAGATTAATCAGGACCTGTCCCTGCCAAATTGGGACAGTTAGAGGGCATGGTATGGTTGTTTAATAAGAGAATCTCAGATAACTACCCTAATGACAGGATTCTGCATCAACCGTAGTTCCCAAGCATTTAAAAAAGTGCAGTTCTGTGAAGAGGAGATAGTATAACAATCCAGATAACTAACACATGTATCATCCTGTCAAATTCAGTTTCCAAGAGCAGGCATAATTCATGTACAGCCTAACTGGGCAAAGGCAGTCCTGCCCACAGCCAATACTCAAGCTTCCGAGGTCAAAGTTGGTTCCAGAAGAACTCTGAAACTACAAGTGTGCATTTTCAAAGACTATGCTACACCATCCAGAAGTGGTTACATCCCTGTTATTCTGGTCAGGTCTACAAATCAGAACATCTGCCTTGTCAACTGCTACAGCCTCCCTAAAATGTGACAGAAAGGAGAGAGAGAGAGAGTTGAGCATTATTTGCATACCAATGACATCACTACAAATTCCAAGATGACCTCACCAAGTAGCGTGATATAAACATTGCACAGCACAGGGAACAAGATGGGATTTGGGTAGTGCACACCTCTCCATCCCATCGTGCTAAATCACTTCAGATGGATATTGAAGATGGAAAGGGAGAGTGTGTCCCTTTTGGCTCTGCTAGACATTTTAGCAGCTCTTCATACCATCAACAGTGGCATTCTTCTGGGCCAGTTTTTTGGGGTGGTACCTGGAGGCACTCTTTTACAGTGGCTTCTGTCCTTCTTAGAGGAAGGTGGTGCTGGAGGACTCCTCTTCAAAACTTGGGCCAGTTGTCTGTGGCATACCTCCAGATTCAGTTCTGTCCCCCATGGTCTTTAACATCAACACAAAATCACTGGGAGAATTTGTCTGGGGATCAAGGGAGCAGTTGCTTCCCCAGTTCCAGGCAGTCTTGCATGATACAAGTTATCTAGACCCATATCAAACTGGCTTCAGAGCAGGATACAGAGTTGACACTGCTATGGTTGTCTTAATGGATTATCTTCACCTCAACATTGACAGGGGGAATATGTCCTTGCTCATGCTTTTCGATCTTTCAAAGTGGTATTCAATACCATCAACCATGGTATCCTTTTGGAATGCCTGAGGGGTCTGGAACTGGAGGCACTGCGCTTCAGTGGTTCCAGTCCCACTCAGGTTGACTCCAGATGGTGGTTCTTGGGACAGATACTCCTCAAAAAAAAGAAAGAAGGAAAGAAAGAAAGAAAGAAAGAAAGAAAGAAAGAAAGAAAGAAGGAAGGAAGGAAGGAAGGAAGGAAGGAAAAAGATGTGTTATATGGCAAACCGCAACGTGCCATTCTATCCCAATGCTTTTCAAGATCTACATGAAACCACTGGGAGATCCCTTCTATAACAGCTTCAGCTAAGGATAGTGTGCCTCCTCTGCCTCTGTGTTACTTCCGGTATGGCACCCCTGGAGAGGGCTCCCCGATATCACTTTGATATCATTTAATTTGGCCGTTGCTGGACTGGCTCGCAATTGCCTCATTCCACGTGTTCGCGAGTTCTCCGGACAAGCACGGACAGAGAGCGGCCGTTAATTGTTTGCATTCCATTCCCTATTGAAGCCAGCAACTCAAACCTCGCCCACAGCTTTAGGGAACTTCCTGCCACAAACTCCACAATAGCCACACGGCTTTCAGTCAAGTTACTCTTTTATGTTGGGTCATCAACGTCCCAGCCACAGTATTGTCTTCACACGCAAATCCAATCATGCTAAACTTGACCTTTCCAAATCCTTTGTCCAGCACCAAAACCCCTTCTGTTCTCCCCGGGACTGCCATAGCCGAAAGGCACAAACTTCCCTATAAAAACCCTTCACTCTTAATCGGTCTTCGGATCACCTTGGACTGCCATCCCGCCTTGCTGCCGGTTTTCTAAGGGACTCCCCTCAGCTCCCCAGGCTGAGCTTTCTTCCCCGGAATCCCTCTTCTCTCCAGGACTACGAGACAGGTCATATTGCCTTTCCCAACAAACCTCCTTTTCTCTTTCCAAGTTAGTTAGTTTATGTCTTGTCTTTCGTGTTTTTGCCTTTAATAAAGAATTGTATATTATTTGGAAACCTTGTCTAGCTACTCTCTGATCCGCCGCTGTATACATAGGGTTAAAGATCTCATTACGTTACCCTGCCTCTTGCTAACCAAACAGTGTTCAGGCTAATTTCCCCAAAACTCGGTATTTCAATTGGCAACCTGGGCGCCCCTCACGGGACCCCCCCAATTTTCAGGGTAACAGTCTGGAGAAAATAACGGGCTGGATATAGAGGGGGAAACCTGAAAGGTCCTAGCCTTGCATTTGGTGGTGTGTCCACCAGTCCTGGATGGGGTTACACTCCCCCTGAAAGACTGTGTTAACAGCCTGGGGGTGTGGATTCATCACTCCAAATGACAGCTCAGATATATGTGATGGGTAGGACTGCCTATTATCAGCTTTGGCTGTTACACTAGCTGCACCCTTTCTTAGAGCTGCAAGATCTAACACTGGTAGTGCACACAGTGTTTACCTCAAGGCTGAATTTCTGCAATGTGCTTAGATTGAGCTACTTCTGTACAAAGTTCATAAACTCCAGTTTGTTCAAAATATGGAAGCCAGATTGGTTACTGGTACATCTAGGAATGACCATATTACACTAATATTAAAATTACTCCACTGTCTGCCAATTCGTTTCCAGGCAAAGTACAAAGTGTTGTTTGTTACCTTTAAAGTCATACATGGTTTAGGTCCAGGTTACCTATGGGATCGCCTTCTCCCGCATAATCCACTCCATACAGTCTGGGGGACAATTACTTCACCCAGCTAGGATTAGGCTGATAATTGTTGCCAGGAGGACTTTTTCTTCAGCCATTCCCAAACTGTGGAATGACCTGCCAGAAGAGATTCAATAGATCAATACACTATTTAAATTTAAAACAGTATTAAGGACAGGTCTCTTCAAGCAGGCCCAACCAGTTAGTTTCTAAATTCTGAATTGCAAATTATGGATTAGTCATTTTAATATGCATCAGTCTTATACCAGTTTCAAATTTGGTGGGTGAGGGGAATGCTGTGGATGTAGTTTATCTGGATTTCAGTAAGGCCTTTGACAAGGTCCCCCATGATATCCTTGCAAATAAATCAGTAACATGTGGGTTAGACAATGCTACTGTTATATGGATTTGTAATTGGCTGACCTGCTGAACATAAAGGTACTCATCAATGGCTCCTCTTCATCCTGGAAAGAAGTGATTAGTAGAGTACCACAGGTTCCATCCTGGGGCCAGTGTTATGCAACATCTTTATCAATGAGTTGGATGATGGAACAGAGGGCATGCTCATCAAATTTGCAGATGACATCAAATTAGGAGGGGAAGAAGACAATATCAGAATTCAAAATTACCTTGACAAATTAGAGAGCTGGGCCAAAACTAACAAAATGAATCTTACAAGGGATAAACGTAGGGTACTACAATTAGAAAGAAAGAATGAAATGCACAGATATTGGGTGGGTGACACCTGGCTTGAAAACAGTAGAGTACATGTGAAAGAAATCTAGGAGTCTTAGTGGACCACAAGCTGAACATGAGTCAATGGTGTGATGCAGCAGCTAAAAAAGCCAAAGCAATTCTAGGCTGCATAAATAGGAGTATAGCATTGAGATCAAGGGAAGTAGTAATGCCACTCTCTTCTGCTTTGGTTAGACCTCACCTGCAATATTGTGTCCACTTCTGGACACCACAATTCAAAGAGGATATTGACAAGCTGGGACGCGTCCAGAGGACAGCAACCAAAATGATAAAGGGTCTAGAAACCATGCACAATGAGGAACAGCTTAGGGAACTAGGTATGTTTAGCCTGATGAAAAGAAGGTTAAGAGGTGACATGATAAAAAATGTTTAAATATTTGAAGGGATGTCATGTTGGAGATGGAGCAAGTTTGTTTTCTGCAGCTCCAGAAACTAAGGCACAAAGCAATGGATTCAAACTACAGGAAAAGAGATTCCACCTAAACATCAGGAAGAACCTCCTGACAGTAAGAGCCATTCCATACTGGAATATGCTGCCCCAAAGTGTGGTCATGTCACCTTCTTTGGAGGTTTTTAAACAAAGGCTGGATGGCCATTTTCTGAGGGTGCTTTGAGTGTGTGTTCTTGTATGGCAGGGGGTTGGACTCGATGGCCATTGTGGTCTCTTCCACCTTTATGATTCTATGTGTTCTTTAAAGTTTATGTAATGTGATTTTAATTGGTTTATGTGTTTAACTGATGTTACATGTTGCATTTTCATCTGTTGTTGATTTGCACCTGGACCCATGGAGAGAGGCAGCTAGGAAATAAATATTATTGCTATCATCATCATCGCCATCGCCGCCGCCACCACCGAGTAAACTGCTTTGGGTTTCATATGGCAGAAAAGCAGGATATAAATTAAATAACTAAATAAAAACAAAAACCACTAGGAGATCCAGCAAAACAAACAATTCCAAACACAGAGGAGCTACTAGGATGGCCAAGGCTATTTTCATCCCCAAAACAAGCCTACAACTGAGCTGAAATTGATTTAAATTATCTGTATCACAGGACAAGTCCAGAGTTGAGAGGCCACCAAGCTCTAAAGCACATAGCCTAAAATCTGAACATGAAAAACAGAGAAAACTTGACAGTAAGTTGGAATTCAGGAAGGGTTTTCTCATCACTGAATAGACTGCAGCTACCCACAAGACAGAGAAATATAGTATACAGGAGAAGGAAGTTTGATCTATATCCAGCTTCATTTTATTACTGACTACTAGAAATGTTTCTTTACTTTTGTAAAGAAAGCTTAACCATTAATAATAAAAAGCATATATAGGCAACATAAAAATTGTTCCAAATGTGTCTTTTTTCCTTTCTGAAGGGTTTCAATAACCTCTACCAAGACATCATATGTAAGTTCATGACCATTCCTGTGCTGGATACATGCTTATTTGCACCAGACTACAGATCCCTACATAAAATTTAAGAAAGAATGAATTAGCCCTTAGAGTGCAAATGCTCTGCATCACAGTTGGAAATGGATGCAATAAAACAGCTTCACTCAACATGACTAATGACTGGAATACAAAGAATCAATTTAAACATGCATAAGAGCTTGTGTATACCCAATGGGGATTCTCATTTTTTTTTTCTGACAGCGTCTCAATTGCTCCATTGGAAGATACTTATGAAATGCAGTGTATTTTTGAAAGTAGCATAAGGACCATTGCAGATACAAAAAGATGTCCAGAAGCTAGGCTAAATGCAATTCGTTATATCTATGGCAACGTTATTTTTTTTAACCTACTTCTGCTATTCAGGAAATCTGCATAGCATAACCATGTGACATGGAAAATGTCTAAATTCCTTCTGCTGCAAACTGCCAGGTCTAGATGACCACATGACTGCATAAGCCTCACCACCTCACCACCCTGATATAAAGATCAGAGAGGAGAAGGCAGAGTGTGGCCTGCTAGATGTTTGTCGGACTGCAGTTCCCAGTAGCCCTGGACAACAAAGCCAATGTTGAAAAATGCTAGAAGCTGCAATACAAATACATCTGGAGGGCCGCAATTTGCCTACCTTTTGATAAAAGAAATACAAACAGAAAACTGGTGAGTTTCGAACAAAACAAAGACCATGACACCCTGCAACACTGAGGGCATAAACCCAGGAGAATACTAGCTGCCCATGTTGCTCTAGAATGTGTTGTCTAGTAATACTAACTCTCGTACTTCTTAAGCAGACCGAAATGAAAAAGACGGCTGTTCAAATCAGAGCAAAAAACTCGGGGGAGAAACCAGGAGTGTTTAATGTACACGCACAGGTTTCTAGCATTCCCTCAACAGACCCAGCCGACAGTTAGCTCCACAGGGGCTGAACTTGGGAAAACTACTTCAATTTGTACTCCCACAGCCTACATTGGCCAAAGTCAGCATGGGCAGCTGTAGTCCAGAAAGCAATTTTTCTAACCTCTGTGCAAGAGTTGCAACGTTTGAAAGTCAGCCAACATAGGGAATTGCTGTGATCTATGGGCATAATCTCCATGCCTTCTCCGGTGCCATCCCTCAAAGAAGCATGAAGCACATTCCTTGTGCTAAGGCTTTTTCAAGAGATCAGTTGTTAGGCAAAGCCCAACAGCCAGCTGGTCTCCCAACATCAACACACCTGTGCACACCCTGCACAGAGACTACACCAAACAATGCTGGCTGATGACTGCTCTTTCATGGCATTACAGAAGAGTGCATGCCAGCTGTTGCCACACATTGACTCAAAAGTGCATATCTTCCAACATTTCACAGATAAAAACTATGACACATGTGGCCAAGCCACATCAGAAAGTGGTCAAAGGGGTGCGACCAGGCAACAAGAAGGCAAAAGTTACTAATGGGGAAGAAAATAACAAAACTACTGGTTTTAAGCAAAGAAACATTGGAATTCATGAACTGAGAATAGGAAGAACAAGACTCTGTCCACTCCTGTCCTGTTTCTCTCACTTGCCAAATTAACTGAGGACAAAGTACTTTTGCACTTTGAACTCCATTTGCTGCATCTGAAGTAACCTGAGGACAAAGCGGGGAGGAGAAAAACTAGGACATTTTAAAAGCAGTAGAGAAAGTGGGATGGTAGAGAGATTAACTCAGGCTGTCACCGCCAGGACAGTTGCTAGGAGGTGAACACTCACATAACAGGTAAGTAGATATATAGATACATTGCCACTGGATAAGTAATCTTTTGCAAAGATGCAGGAATCTCTTGAGCTCTATGGTGAGTTTCCCTTTTTGATTTCTTTTTTAATGGCAGGATGTTTTTCTTTAAAAAGGCAGAATTGCTATGAACTACAAAAGGTCTTGTACTCCGTCCTGGCAGTGCCTTGCTTCTCCAGTCCACCTCCTCCCTTCCTTTTCTGTCCTTACATGATCTGCTAAAACAAAGGAAGTGAGACATGTGCTCCTTCTCCACTGTGAGGCTGGCCTTTCTCTTTGTCCAAGAGGAAAAGTGACAGACCTAACCTACTTTTACTCTCCAGCTTTTCCACATGGGGCATCAATTATAATATAGAATCTGTCCATTAAACATCAGCTTTTCTCTTTCAAAAGGTGGGGGAGAGAACATCCATTTTAGAAATGTGTAAATTTGCACTGTGCCCATTTTTTAAAGAAAAAAAAATCTCAGCATCAGAAAGCATGTTAATTGTAGTAAAATGAACAATACTAAAGTTGTTTGAAGACAGAATTAAATTTAATGAAATTCACAAACAACCCCTTTTAAGAAAGTAACAACATTTTTGAACATTAAAGAGAAGCTCATTATATCAAGACAACTCCAATGTAAAAGGCAGCCCAACTTCAATCGCTGAATATCTGCATGTTAATGAACTTGCTGTGTGCAGCAGGGACTGAGCAGAGTGAGTACGGAGAAGACTGTCTTAAAGCACACACAGTGCACTCCGAAAGGGAGGGGGAATGCCACCTTTAATCAATAGAACACCTTTTCACTGGTACGTTAATAGCAACTGAAATGATTTCAAACGCAACACAAAAGGAAGATGATACTTAGCAAAGGTTTCTTTAAGACATAACATTTCTTGCACATTCTTTCAGCGTTCACATGCTGTCAGCATCACTGTGGCAAAGACTTTCAAGTTTCGTCAGACAGATACCGCCTAGTACAAAGTCTTTGTCATAATAATTTCATTGCAGTGCCCTGATCAAACATCCAGACAAATCTGAGACTGAAAAGTGAGAGCTAACCAGTGACCTTTGATTATAACCACCAGCACCAGTTTTAATAAAATGCCTCATTCATTGCTTTCTGCTGCCAACAAGGAAGGTGTGTTAGCCTCAGAAAAATGAAGTCAATATACCATTTACACCCATATAATGATTCCTATTATTCACAGCTGGACTTTGTGAATGTACCAAAGGAAACACAGAGATCTTAAAACAGCAAATAAAACAACCCCATACAAACAGAATGTTCTACCTTTAAAATAAATACAGGCCTCAAATAGTTGTCTCATTCTCTCTTTTGCTTGCAGTTGGCTTTCATGTTGTGCAATAACCTTTTTTTTTTTTAACCAAAACTTTTACTTGCACACTGTTCATGTTTGTTACCATTTCTGCAGGTCTGCAGACTGCAGCCAAAGCCGAGTTTTCAGGGTCAGGCGAAGCCTTTGATTAATGAACAGTACACCATTCAAACATACCATCTACTCAAAAGTTAAAGAACTATTTTCACCGAGATTTTTTTTAAAAAAAATCTTCTTTAAGCTGCTTTATGTCTTGTATAAAAAATAATAATAATAAGACTTTAGGGCTTTGGAAACACTTTCAGCATAGTTTTGCGCCTTCTATGTATAAACCGCTATTTTCAAGTACAATGCTCCAAGGAAACACAATTAGAGTCAGGCTCACATATTTGCTGGTTAGCGTTATCAGGCAAAAGGGAGAGGAAAGGCGGCCTTAGCACATTTATTTCCCACTTGAAAAGGAAAAAAGTCTTAAGCGGGGTAATAAATATTCAAATGACTTTGCACCATAGAGCGACCATATCACACTAATGATCTGAAGGCTGGAGCTCTCTACAGTAGAAAAGAAAGCTAGCTGTCTCCCGTCACCTAGAGGTGTTGCTGTAAACACGGTGGGGGGAATCGCCTCTTCCCAGTATGTGGGCACACAACTCCACTTCATGTTGTTTTCCAGAGGAGGGATAACATTCCTGAGTTCTATAGCCCCCCAAAAGTTTCCCTTTGTGATGTTGCTTTTAGCATGAAATAAATGAAGGAAAGGCCTTCAAAGACAAGAAGAAAAAGAGACACTAGAAAGTTTCCAGAAGTTAACAAATTTGAGATCTTTACTGGCTGTGGAAATAATTGGAAGTGAAGAGAGGTACAAATGTTGTTTTCATGCGAACTGGCACTGGCTGACCAAGAATAGCATTAGAAATTTTTATTGATGTGTCTAGCAAGAGTCTGAAGGTGCAGTCTAGAGGCTTTCCCACATAAGCATTTGTTGCATTTAAAAAAGTGGAATGATATTTGTTCTCAACAATTGATATTTTTCCCTCCAGGCTGAGCTACTGTTCTTAAAAGAGTTCAGACAGAAAATAGTTCCTTATTGATGAAAAGCAAAATAATTGGCTAGAGATACACCAGATTTCCTGTGGAACACCACTGCACAAGAGTTGTGTCACCTAGCGGACATTCTGTATGATGTTATCAATACATTACTTTTAATGGCGTAGAAGCACTGGCCCAGGAAGCCATGGAGCCTACCTTCTTTCTCCTACTTTTTCATGGGCCCTTTCACACTACACAAGTGTAGTGCTATAATTCCTCTTTAGCTGCCACGACAACATCCTGTGGAATCCTGGGGTTTGCAGTTTAGAGAGAGGCACTTAGATTCTCAGGCAGAGAGCACTAGTGCCTCACAGAACTACAAACCCTAGGACGCAACCATCACAGTTAGTGGAATCATAGCACTATAACTGTATAGTATGAAAGAGCTTCATGTTAGAATGATGGAGCACTAGGAAATATGGAGATTGCACTGCTTTCAGCATCACTGCCCATTCACTCCTTTCCTGCCCATTGATTCCATTCCCATCCATCCTTGATAAGTTTCAGGGCAGTGGTGGAGCTTAGAGTGTGTGGACGGAGGGGGGCTACAGCATGAGGGGTGAGGACACTGTGCATGGGGGGCGTGACCAGGGCACACGGGGGCATGGCTACAGGCTGGGATGCCCCAAAAACATTGCTGTCCAGGGCAGAATCGCTCCCACATCCCTACGCGAGTGCTTCAGTAAACCCACCAAGGAAACCAGGGGGCCGACTGACAATACTTTGCCGAAGGCCCTAGCAGGCCTGCAGCAACATTCCTTCAACTGCCCCAATTTGGCAGTGGCAATCCCAATTGATCTTCAATTGTCCCACTTCTTCCGCAGCTTTTAAAATGTCCCAGTTTCTCTCTCCTCCTCTTCCCACTCTCTCCCTTACTTCAATTGCTGCAAAGTGAGCTCAAAATGTAAAAGTAGTTTGCATTTAGTTAACTCAACAGAAGATGAGAAAAGGAGGTGAAATCTCAATGAATGATTTATTTCAGTAACAGACCAAGATATGGTCTTGTCCTTCCCATTAGGCTCTGGAAAAGGCAAACGGCTGCAATGCGTCCTTGTTTGTGTGTTCTTCCTCTTTTGCCATATTGACTATAACTCTGATGTTGCTTGGCAACATGCATCCCTGTTATCATCTGTGAAATGTTAGAGGGTAATGAGCAAGCCCTGGATGCTGCTAGGGAAAGGTAATATTGGCCATTCATGATAAACTTTCAGCCCCTCTTGTCCACTACTTTCTATCAACTTCCATTTTTAACTGGATTTTGTGATGCAATACTTCAGCATAGTCTAAACTGAAAACATAATCTCCTACCTTTCAGCTTTTACACAGCTTTATTTCTTAAAAAAATATTTTGGGAATTGTGCATTTACTGTGTTCATACTAGGACTGACTGCCAGATTATTTTAGAAGGGAGTCAAAAGTCAGTACAATAAATCGCTTACAGTGATAACTTATCACTCTCTACCTGTTCCATTCAAAGAGAATACTGTGTCTGCTGTGACTAATGCTACAACTAAGTCAATGATCATGGTGAGTTTGAAACTCCTGATCGCAATTGACTCTGCTTTACGCTCACTGTGTAGCCTTATGTAAACTTCTGTCTCTCAACATCAGCCCTCTGTTCACATTCTGGGTGCAATATACTCTATCTTAAAGGGAACGGGGATCTCTTGTTCTACTATTTGGGACACCCACTCCATTCCCTTACAACTAGGTATGCTGTAGCTGTAAATTGGGAGATGCAGTACAGTTATGGGAGATGCAAGGCCAAAAGTACAATGCAGGGCTGGAGAAAGCGTGGCCATGCAGTTCCTGAACCCCACTTTTGCCGCCACTCTTGCTACTTCTTCAAAACTCTTGGACCCCTCCCCCTTTTAAGGGGGCTGAATTTTGGCCTCTGGTCTACAAAGTCGGCCAGCCCAGTGTAAAGATGAATGAACTCAGATGTGTGAAGTGCTCTGAACACTCTAAAGCACTATCTAAATGATACGCATTATCTGTATCCTTTCTTAATCTTATTTTTAAAAATTATTATTACACTGTTGCTAGACCAGGTCAAGAAAGGTGTCAGAGAAGGTGCAAATAAAGTATCACCAAAGATATAATACATTCTTTGTCTCATTGTGGGGAGGGGGCGGGGGGCAAAAGGGACTGAAGTATTTTTTCATCATGTCTCCAGCAAAGTAACTTCTAGCTGTCATAGCTGAATAGGCATACAGTTTTGTTTTTGTTTTTGTTTTTTGCTATATATATTTTTGCAATATCATTTTGATGTAAGGGATGTTGTTCATGCTTGTTATTTCCTACCCCAATGTTTAAAGAATTATTTCATGCCAAAACATGGAGAAAAGTTTAATACAATAGGTTACATTTGATTAAGACAAGATGAAAAATTATCTATTTACTTCTGGTAACAAATAACGTCCTACCCTTCAGCAAGAGAATAGTTCATCAATGGCCTTAGGTGTAGATTAGATCTTTTGTGTGGGGAAAACAGCTCCCCAAACAAGAACACCACCAGACTTTCACCAAGTCAGATCGTGACACCAAGTTCAGTATTGTCTACATTGATTCAAAGTATCTCACCAGTGTTTCAAGCAGGAATCCTTACATGCCGTACTTCAGGAACTGAAGTTAGGGCTTCTTGCATATAAAGTATATGAGCATAACACCCTATATTTAAAAAAACAAAACACCTGGATCAATTTCCAGACCAAATGTGTGTTCTAAAGAAGGTATGTGGTACAACTTTACAGCACAATTGCAAAGAAGCATTTATATCTGTATAGCTGGTACAAAATGTTTTTCCCTGAGACTTTGCCAGTTGCCTCAAGACCATAGTTCTCTGTACTATGAACAAAGAGTCAGAAGTTACAAGCCATCACCTATAAATGATTATGGTTCATGAATTGCTACAAATTCCTCCAGCTTTTGTTCCTCCAGTGAAAATTCTCTGAGTATTTATTTGAAATGAAAGCAATATAATCAAACAGAGAACTCTTAAAGACATCTTTTTCAAAACATCAGCAATGCATCTGTAAAGTAGAACAAGAAAGAACTGTTCACAAGATGTTTCAGCAGCCACAAAGGAATCATTAAATCCAATAATAACTGTCTACTGTTAAAGATGTGCCAGTCTGTTACTCACCCTTCCCAAAGAAGAGAGTCATAGCATAGCATCTATCCCAGATGTGGTTTGGAAGATGCCACACACTGTGCATCTCAAATCCTTGCTAATTTGGCATTTGCTGCTAAAAATTCTAAATGGACATAGTGGGGTGAAGCACTGGCCACAAGCCTCAACAGTTGCTTGGTGTTTGTGATAACACTGAAAAAAAACACACGAGTATCTCATAACATCTATAAACTTTCAAACCCCTATAATTAAAACTCACCCCCCTCAGTGTTATTATTTGTTAAGAAAAGATATGAAGTTTTCTCTGGTAAAAAAAAAAAAACCAGCCTATAAATTTCCAAGTGCTATTTGAAATAAATCATTTTGCATTTTTATTCACACAGTACACATCCTCACTGCACTAGGCTGCAATTGGCTTCAGCCTCATCTGGATTGGCCTCCTTGTTGAAGCAGGGGAACATGTTGGAGAACTAATCAAATTCCAGCCAAGCTTCTCAGTGGTAAAGACATACTACTGTAGTACATCTACTATCAAACCATGACTTCTCATTCCCATTGGCCAAAATCAGAAGTTTCTGTGTGACACAAGTCTTTGCATTCTGCTTCTCCATAGATCTCTCAACGTTCTCCCACTCGGAATCTTCTGTCAAGCTTGCCTGTGCTCCTTCCTTCTTCCTTAACCCTCAACTCAATCAGAAAGGGATAATATTATTCTAGCACCACTTTACCTCATGAACCTATACTGCACTCTTGCATTCATTGATCCTGCAGTCTCTGATTTGATATCCAATTATTGAAACACAGTCTGAACGTAATGTCACATCAGCAATTTAACAACACATTTCAGAACTTGAGCTTCTGGATGGCAGATATCATTTTCTTGTACAGTGGATGTTGATTCTTGAAACATTATGCCTGTGTAAATTATTTGCCCACAAGGCTTACAATCTAAGTGTTTTGTGACCACCACTAAACTGCACGATCCAAATCTTTGCCTAAGACTGATACAGCCACAGAGACTGAACTTTCCAGACAACTTTCTGGAGACTCAAGGTAGTTTCTCATTACTTATCATGCAGTGATAAGTGATCTTTATCCTCCATACCATCTTATAACTTAAAAGAGCTATTTCTATGGTTAACTTTCACTGCAACTTTAACAGGGAATACCAAGACCCCAAATCTATCACTACATACATCAATATTTGAAAGGTCATTTTGTTCAAAGAGAAGTGCATATTCAAAGTTTGTTGGCAAACAATTCTTTGTGCTTCTGTTACAGAATAGTGTCTAGATCCGTTGTGGTCTGTGGGTTTGTTTGGGTTTTTTTTAATCATACCTCCCTTTGGCTCACAGCAAACAATTACATTGTAAGGTTAACTCTGAGAAAAGCCAATAAAATATGAATTAATGCTAACACATTCTTCAGTCTTCAGTATCTTTTATTTCTGCATATAACAGAGTTGGATAGGGATTAATAGCCACATCACTGATTGGAATTCCTGGCTCTTATTAGTTTTGGTATGACAATAAATACATTATTTTAGGGATACCGTAATGATCAGCAATCTGTATTTCTTCCAGATAATTGTGAAAATTTGCCAATGCAAGCTGTATTTCCTTAAGAGATGCCTCCCCTCCACCAATCTTATGCTTTATTATCAGACAAACCAAATTCGATTAATTGATACAAAAATTGTTCACTTTTGTTTCATGATTACATTGTGAACCATCTTTTTAGGGGCAAAAGGAAGGAACTAGCTGCACAGTTAAACATAAGCCTGCAGTTAAGCAGTAACATGATCTATTTAGTGGCACGCTTATCAAGTCAATGCTGCTGCTGTTTATTTAAATAGAAACTGAAAGATTAGCTAGCCAGCAAACATCAGGCATTTGGCACAGGAAATTGAAAGGACACTAGGTCCCTCTACAAAGAAAAAATTTTCAACAAGTTCTCCTTAACAGTTTCCACTCTCAAAGAGATTAATCATAATAAGTATCCAAAAGAAAACAAGGGGGAGGAAATATTCCACAATACATGCACATCTTAGAGAGCCCAAAATATTTTAAAAGACTGATGGTCTGTAGACAACATACTAGAATTTTGAAGAGTATCACTGCCTCCAAGATATTATTTCTATGGCCACAGTTTGGCATTGCCATCAGTAAAAATATCATCTCCTTTTAATTTCAGAGACAAGTAGCAATAAAGAAAAATCATGATATTTCAGTCTTCTACAATTCCATGCCCTATTTAGTCTTCATACATAGCACAGAAAATGGGTGGCAACCCTGACCCATTATCAAGCAAAACAGACTATTATAAAAGTGCAGTAATAACCAAAATGTTATTAGAATCAAGAAACAACCTCCTTAAGACACAATCCCTACATATAAACCATACAATGGTCAAGGGTGTTTCCCTACTCCAAATATTATGCATATCCCCTATTTAATCACTGATAGTATTCGGAAAATTAATGGTTTGTACCACAATGGTACAAACCTCCCCCATAGTTGTCTCTTGTCTGTGCGCTTGAGTTGGTCAAATCCTGGGTTAAGTCTTGAGACTCAGCTAATTTGCCTGGGTCATTGAGAGTAAGAGCTTTCAAACTAGCTGGGCCAGCCATTGGCTGAGTCCAAAAAAAGAGCCAGATGCTGGTTGACAATGGGAGAAAATCCATACAATGTGCTTCATGTTAACTGCTCAGTCTCTCCTACTCACAAAGGTGTAAAATGTGGTGCATGCTATAGTTCCAAGGATTTGATGTTGCTACTGATAATTCACAACCCATTACTATTTCAGTGTTGCAGTGTTCTCAAAGGCATCATTTTTTATTCCCAACAGTGGCATGTTTAAAATAACTTTCACCACATTATAGCAGTAGCAATAGCAGTTGCATTTCTATACCGCTTATCAGTGCTAAGCACTCCCTAAGTGGTTTACAATGTTGTAAGCTAATTGCCCCCAACAAGCTGGGTACTTGTTTTACTGACCTATGAAAGGATGAGTTAACCTGGAGCCCTGTAGGATCGAACTCACAACATTGTGGCTGCAGTACCGGCAGTTAACCATGGCGTTGTACGCTCTTCTTGGGGTACATTTGACACTCACTCTATAACGAAACAGCTGATTTAACTATGGAAAGGTTAGAGCAAAAGCGGCTTTCAAGTCAGGTCACAGAGCACTGACTTACCAACATCAACAGAACTGTTAGCAGCCAGTGAACTGTCCTTTATCAATGCCTTCCAAAATATGTCATTAAAATCTGACATCATTTAACATACCAATCAATACAACTTTTATTTCTTATCATTAATCTGTTGAAGCCATTGTGACCATTTGGAATGCCAAACATGTTGTGAAAATTGAAATTATTAACTAAGGAATATTTATCACAGTCTTGGGACTCTATACACAATTCTTCAAAGAAACAAGTTATCACATAGTTTCCTATTTTTAATGTCATTATAGCCATAAACTAAACTTCAGCACATTACACTAACAATTTTGATTACCATGGACCCTGCTATACTTTTTTTTTAGTTTATCATTCCTTAACTACAATTTTATCTTAACATAAGCAAGCTGTCACAGTAATTAGCATTTATTCTTATCAAGTTCAAAATAACCCTGAGAACCCACACACAGACAGAGAGAGAGAGTCTATATCATGTATTTCTCTATCTCGGTATGTTTATATAAAAGAAATGTGATTTGAGAGCATGAAACCAAATGGCTCAACTTAAGTTTTATTCTGCTATTGCCACCTGCCAGATTATATATCCAGCATATACTGCCACCATCTCCCAGTCTTCACACACTGGAACAAGTGATATTTTCAGACACAGACAGTGCCATTCCGCCTTGCTTACTTCATCCAAACACTCAGCCAGACAAGCTGGCTTTGATTTGTGCAAGATGTGTTATACAGTGTGGGGTGGAAAATTAAAGGGTTGGGGCAGCTCTAGAGAAGGCAGCGGTATAGCCACATTGTGCCACACCCAAGCCTTATTGGAAATACAGGGGGAAATTCAAGAAGCCACATGAATTCTTACCCCTATCCCAAGGCAAAATTAAAAACACTTGTCCATAACTAAGTTCTGTGTTGCACACCTGCTTAAAGTAATACATAGTGGTCAATCAAGATAGTTAACTGACAGAATTTCAGGACCTAATAATCCTGAAATAGGGTGGCCATGTGTCCCACTTTACAGGGGACTGTCCTCCACATGGAGGTGTTCACCCCGTGACGTGCTGTTCAGTTCAAGTCTTGTTATGATTCTTTAAGACAAAGAATTGTAAGAAGGAAAAGCAAAGCTTTGAAAGGGCCTAGCAACAGTTGACATCTCAGCAGCAAAATTTACTAGCACAAAATTTGTCCTGTGGTGTTCAGATGTTTTATTCAAATTATAGTAACTGTTTCTAAATATGCTTCTATTCATAAAAATTGACATATAAAATCTAATGCAAATCTATATATTCTTTTGCCCTTTTTTTTAAATTTAGTCTGTAGTGGCCACCTTTTCTTGAATGTTCTTCTTGAGCCAGGGCAGCAAACAGATTTGTTTATCCAAAATACACATTTATATCCCACATAACAATAGATAAACGTTGTTCACCCCACTGGAACTCACATTTTCCTAGCTGCTTCAATTTTTATTTTTAACACACTTGTGTGTTTTTAGAAGAAAGTAAGCTTCAATGTGTTCATGGGGCTTACACCTAGTAAATGTCTTTGGGGTTTCAACCTCAGAAGCACAGCTTGGAAATGTTATTTTTGTACTACAAATCCCAGAATCCTGTGATGGCCTAGCAGTTACTGAGCACACTGACAAAGGGATTTGAAGAATTACAGACAGGGGGGAAAAAGAAGAACTGTCCTGAGACCCGCTCAGAAGGATTTTGTGGCAGCAGTGTATTTTTTGATTGAAATGGTGCTCCCTCCATTTAGTTGTTTTGTTGTTGTTGTTCTTGTTTTTAAGAATAAGTCACTGTAGCTTCAGTTTTAAAGATGAGTCCTTTCCTTAATACTAAGTGGAACTAACGCTACAGGAGCTTAGTTTAAATAAGCATCTGTAGCATTCTAAATTAATGACAATATTTCCTGTTATAAGGCTCTGCTCCTAACAACACAATAGCTATTTTCTTGAAAGGCTGATTTTACCACTTAAGAATCTAAGGGGGCACTTGAAGATGTAGGAACTCAAGGTGGCTTCTTGGTTGTTGTTGATTTTTTTAAAAAAATGTAAAAGAGCTATGCAAGTATATCCCAAGCTCTTGTTATCTTGCACTTAAATAATAATGTTAAGTGACAATTGGTAAAAATTTCTCATCTAAATTTGTAGAGTTGTGCAAATATATAAATCTTTTATAAGCAATCAGAAAGGAGAAATATAGGCTTGAACCATTTCTCTGTGAACAGAAAGTTCACTTCGTAAGTGCTATACTACTTCAATAAAGAGAAGTTTCTTCCAACGAAAAATTAGTAACCAACACAGACCAAGAACCTTTTCACAGCCATTGCGGTCCCATGGAATCCTTGGTTCTGTAGCTTGATGAGGCACAAGAACTCTCTGGCAGATAATTCTAAGTACCCCTTGCTAAACTGCAAATCCCAACATTTCATAAAATGGAGCCACACCAGTCAAAGTAGAATCAAGTGACATACAGTTAGCTTGCCACATTTACAGGCTTCACACTTTTGCAGATTTGATTATTCACGGATTATTTGCTACTACCTCTGCTGCTGCCCTATCTCATTTTTAATAGGGACTGCAAGACTCACAAGACTAAGAGACTGTGAACGAGGCTTGTTAAGTCCCTGTTAAAAATGGCATAGGGCAACAGTGGAGCCCCACCAGCCACACACACTTCTGCCTTGTGAAGGAATCTCAATGTCTCAAATGCCTCCATAGTGGGTTGAATATGCAGATCATACCTTTTTTGTGTGTTAAATGAGGTTTGGTGGGGCCTAGAGTTATTTGTGGTTTTTCCACTTTCATGGTGGTCTTGCACCCCTAACCCCAGCAAACGTGGAAGGATGATTTTAATTGTGCAGTGTGAAAGGGCCCCAGGAGGACACAAGCTGGATATGAACTGTGAGGTCCCTCCCCACCCCTCGCCCCCCTCTGCTCTCTCAAACCTGAAAGAGCCTACTAGACTCAATAGGGGAATTTTACCAAAGCCAGTTGATGTACAAATTGATCATCTTTGTTAATGTATATGAGAATGCATAAGAAAGAATATGTGCATGTGTGTCTACACATATACACACACTCATATATGAACAAGTGTGTGAAAGAGAAAAGGCAAAATGCAATTGCAAAAGCAGTGTACGTGTGTATGCTTATGTAACTTATGTGTGAGAATTAGATCCATCTAAGTCACTGAAGGCCCCCACAGATTCTGCAGGAGGAAGGACCGGGGTCCAGCTTTAATTTGTCCATCAGCGATGGCCTTTCCTGGACAGGGATAACCTAAAGATTAGCCAAAAGCTGAGGAATGTATCCCCCCACACCAAAGTTTGGGTGGGGTGACCCTGAGCTGCTCAAAAATTGCTTTGGCCCCCCAAACTGGCCCTTTTATGACACGCTCTTCCCTTCTTCATCTTATGTAATGCCCTACATGTGTAACGTCTGGTCTTTTGTATCAAGATGCATTCTGAAAAGATTTAATGGAAAGATTTTACTCACCGTTAAACCACTGCTTCCCCCATCCCATCTTTCTATGAGTTTTGTGACAACTATTTACAATAAACAAATAAAGCCTTACCATCCACATTAGTACATTCCAGGGGCTACCACACAAACTATTTTCATTCCATAAAAAAAAATCATTTCCAAGAAGATGTTGCTCTTCCAATATCCTTCAAGAGAAATGACAGCTGTACCTGAGTTAACATGAGACCATCCTTACAAATGACAACTAGCCACTGCACAAGGACACACGGGCTAGGGCCAAATGGTGATTCTCTCAAATTTTCTCAAGCATTTTGTGTGTGGTTTCCTAGCTCATATTAAATCCAACCATATATATTTAATTCGATTCTTAAAAATTTCAGTAGACAGCTTCAGTGCTAACCTACAACTGGCCTGTCAGGAAATCTTTGATGTCAGGGCATAATAGCTCCTGAAAGAACAGCACTAATACTTAATGTAACATGAAACCAAGGCCTGCAGTGGGGCTGTCTCCTGTCAGGAACAAGCAGTTTCACGGCTGTTCGCCAGAAGTGACAAGACGGAGAACCCACAGGAGCAGCACCCTCCTGGCATCTCTAGCAGAGCTGGTCACTAGAGTCACTTGAAAGAAAGAAGAGTCAATATCAACCCTGTAAATATGCCAGCAACTAGTTTTTGGTTAAAAAAAAAAAAAAAGCATCACTAATTTTTTCCACATTACAAAGTTTGAGATCATTTCTCAGGCTCTGTGAAAGCACATAATTAATCTACTATGTGTATGTTTACAGTAACAGTAATGTTGAGCACAATAAACAGAATTTAATACAAGGCCACTATTTAAAACCATAAGCTAACTAGAGACTGTTATTCAGAATTGAATGGCACCAGTTGTGGCGGAACGCACTTCAAAATAAGCATATTTATGAGTGTTCCTTAACTTTGTGAATAGAACAGCAATGAAAAGGCCATTTAGGGCTTACCACAAACTTTAAAAAACAACAACAACAGAAAGATACTTTTATTAATATGCTAACAATTGAAAGATAAATGGATAGAACATTTAGAGTATAATTACCTATTTCAAACAATCTCTGTCATTTGGAAATATCAGCACCTCCCATCAAACAGAGTAACAAACGTACAAGAAGAGACAGTAACATCAGGCATAATTATTAAGGAAACATATAAAGACACAAAGCATTTTGGCAAAGACATGACCCTGAGAACCTCTGAAGAGAGTTGCATAATGTACACAGCTCATGAAATACATTAGCTTTTTCCCTCCCAAAAAAAAAACCATTTTAAAGCACACACATAACTGGCTCTGATTATGAAACGTCAGGCTGCTCAATTTACTTGCTTTCTTCGAATGCAAGCTTGTCATAGCAAAGGTAATTTGAATTAAAACATGTTGATTTCAAGCAAAAAGAGTATTTCTGAAAGGTTCTAAAACCTGGCCTCTGGCTAATATGTACACATCAGATCCAATATCTTTTCACTGGTAACTCTTAATCCTACATATGTCATCCTTAATAAATATCTTAGCAGTGTCATTAAAATCTGAACAAACAACAAACACAAAACCCTAATTTTGTCAAAATAGTAAATTAAACCATAGATTTACAGATGTTTAGCTGCCTATTAGATGTTCATCCTGGTTACAGGCAAAGGGGGATTCCATAAATCCCTTCTTTCAGGACAAGGGCAACTTCCAGATGGAGAGATCTTAGTGCAATCAGTCAAAAAATGCCATGCAGTTAACCAGTCTGTTCTTCAACAGATTTCTGTAGAAATCAGAGGAGGAGGAGGGAGAGGAAGGGATGGTGAGGATGATGAAGATGGGATAGCATAGGAAGGCTACAGACTGATGTTGATAGATGTAACAGGAGGTGGGGAGTTGAAGCTGTCCTTTATCCAGACAGAAGACACCATACTCTTAGTCTGGAAGTATAACCAAGGATTTAGAATACAGAACTTAACAGGCAAGGTAGAAACAAGGAACTCTGTCATGGAATTCAGCATAATTGAGAGCAAGTAAGAAAGGACAGAACATACAGTTCTTCTGTGAGAAAGGAGATTCTGGCAATTATGAAGGGAAAAATATGGAAGTGGGCAAAATTAGCCATTTGTCTTTTAAATCTGTTATGTAGTTTGTTGCAAACTGCCATTCTTCAAGTAATTCATTATTATAAACCTTACAACTTTTTCTAAACTTCCTCTGTTACTCTATTATCCATTCATTCCATTACTTGTTACTTTGAGGAGGAGGAGGAGGAGGAGGAGGAGGAGGAAGAAAATTATTTCAATTTTCAGTGGCTGTTTCCAAGCATTATGCCATTCTTGTATGGAATGTCTCTAAAAATGCATTTTAAAAGAAAAAAAGTAGCAAATACACAAAATTTTCATTACATGAAAGGTTTCCACTTTGTAATGCTGTTTTTGGAATGTAATATAGTTATGCCCTCGTTATCAAAAGAAAGTTAAAAGCATCAACCCCTTTCTCTTGATTCCATCACCCCCTCCAGCATGGCTGGTAGAGACAAGGCATGACAAGGCCTTCTCAGTGGCTGCCCCCATGCTGTGGAACCCCTTTCTGAAGGAAGCTATTCTTGGTCCCTTCCTCTTGTCCTTCCAGTGGCAGATAGTGACCTTTTCATTCAAGGAAGGGTTCGGCCATGAGACTAAAGGGGAAAATCCATTTTTCAATGTTTATTGTAGGAACGAACATTTGCCCAGGTAGAATCACAACAAATTATAAGTGTTTAGGACAGCATGTTCCCTCAGCTACTGAAGCACTACAGCAAGGGTAGGCAAACACATGAGAGGCTTCCACAAGCTCCACACAGGTTGCATAAGCACATCCTGGCACACCAGCAGTGACACCGGATCACCATTTCAGGTCACTATTTTCAGCCAATCCAAACCCAGAAATGAGAGGTTTGGGTGTAATTTGGGGTTCTATGGGGTGGGAAAGGGGCAACTGCCTCATTTCTGGCCAGTTCTTTTGTGATTTGTTATAGGTTTTGAGCAGAAAATCATCTTAAGATCATGCTTAATTTTGCAAAAAGGGGGTTGCTTTAGGAGGCAGGGTGAAAAATGGAGAGAGGGTCAAAGGCCTACTTTCCCCACCTCTGCAGTAATAGGTCTGACAATAGTTCCCTTAAAAACTCTCCTCCCACTAGACTGATAAGCAGCATGAAAAAGAGCTTCTGATTCAATATTCATCAATTCAGTGACTCTGCAAAGCCAGAAACAAAATGAGCGGCCTCCTTGATATTCCTCTCCCCTCCAAGTAAGATTCAAGGTATCATTACATACTCAGTTTATGCCACTTTCCCCGAAATAGCAGGAAACAAGATTGTTCCTACCACTATGCAGTGTGAAACAACTGTCTTGGCCAGCAGTATGAGTATCATGAAATGGCAGAAAACTGTTCTTTACAGTGTTATTCTGGCATACTAATTTCCTGCACTTATTCATCTAGCTGAGGAAGAAATGTAAATTTGTGAGGATGAATAATTTTCATAGTATTCTCTATACTCTGGGAAAAATCTTCACATATTTAGACATAATTTTCACCCTGCATTTGCACATCTTGAAGTATTTTAGGAAATTATTTTGCATGGAAATTACTACTACTACTACTACTACTACTATTATTATTATCACTATTATTATTATTTCTTACCTATATATATGTGGGTTTTGTGTGTAAATCATGGGGAGGTTACAAAAAATGTTTTTCACAAAAACCCAACTTTTGTGCAAAAACACTTTTCATCCAAAAACATGTTTCAAGCAGCCTACTTTTTATGCAAAATTGATAATTTTGCATGAAAAAACATAATTTTTATACACACAAACCCCCCACGTGTACTTCTCAAAACAGTATTTTTGTGCAAAACTCATGGTAGATGTGGATGAGACAAATTGGTACATGGGGATAGTATGGCATGGGGAACATATCTTGGAGCTCTCTGTTCATTTTATCTACCATTTTTAAAATGGTATTTCCATGATTCCTCACAATCTCTAACAGAAGTACCAGGCACTAGAGAAACTCATCAGAGACCCTCTTCACAGATTTGCCAGATGCTAAACAAAACAAGACCTCTTCAGTGGTGGCCTTTTAGCCCCACCACTCCAAGAGAGATCCTTAACTCCTTTAAATTCTTTTTTCAGCAGGCTGTAAAAATATTTTTTTTAAAAAATTGGAATCCTGTCTTTGGACAGGAAAATCAGGCTGGTTTTACTAATTGCTGCTCTTCTTTTAGTGGTGTGTTTAGAATAATCTGTGATATTGCAAGGATCTATTCCAAAGGCAGAAAACACACTATCTCCTTCCTCAGCGTAACAGAATAAAGGGATAGCTGCTGCTATTCTTTCAAGCACAGCAGAGAAATGATGGTAGTAGTAACAGTTCCTCAGCTATGTGACTTCACTACAGAATTAAATTTCTGCACTCCAGATGCTGAAGTGAGTAAAATCTATTGCAATTTGTGGGTATGAATGTACCTCAAATTCAGAATACAAATAGTGCAGGCAAGAGAAAGGATAGCATGGTTAAATTATGAATAAAACTTTTATCTTGCTGTGTCTAGAGCCACTGTCCATCTGCCTTCCTACTCAGACTCGTTATATCCAGCAATACCTGCATAGGCCTACCTCATTTTCTATCAACAAAGGCACAATGAGCCACATTCCAAGCATATTTTAACAGCACACTTAAGCAATAGCTATGCAACCAAAGCCATATCTACTGCAACATACCCATGATTTGCGAACAAAAACAAGACCTGAAAGGCGTGTACAGCAGTCCTGTGCATGCTTACACAAAAATCCCAATAGGTTTAATGCAGTTTTACTCATAAGTATGTACAGTCTTACCTACCTAACAAGCTCATCATTTAAACTGTAGAAAGAGCCTATAAGAAAAACTGGAATTTCTCTTCATACACATTCAGACTGCAGAACTGATCAAAAGCTAAAAAGAGGATTAAAATATATGCTAAAAGTTTTGAGGAGAGCAATGCAAACCACTCAAACTGTTTATCACGAATCAAAGCAATGATGTATTCAAAAATAAATTTCAAATTCTACCAAGCATTTATTTACTTATCTAAGATTTCTACTCTGCCACTTCAGTTTGAAAAGCCCTTAATACGGCTTTCAAAAATAAAATAGCACACAATTTCCACACAGATAAAATATAAAATGCAAGAATAGAGTCATGGAACAACTCATAAAACTGCCATTTCTTGTTGTTTTCATCTGCTTGTCTGCTACTGTTCGCTTCTTTTTGATCATACTATTTTTTACTGTATTGTGATTTCTTCATCTATATAGTCTCTTCTTATTTTTCCTTTCTTTCTTTGTCTTGAGCTTTTTAGGAAAGACAATGTACATGATGGGACAGAAAAGTTTTTTTAAAAAATAAACAGAAGCCATAATCCTTCAGACAACAAAATCCTTCAAACAACAAAAACAGTAAAATCACAGCAACTAGCTCTATTATTCCCAAATGTCTGCTAGCAAATTAAATTTTTCATTATTTCCGAAATACTTCAACAGACCAGCCATTTGCAGATTGTGTTCCACAGAAACAGCATCAATGTTGAGTCAAAAATAATTCTATTGGACCCAAGTTTGATCTCTAGCGGTATAGGAATTAAAAGCAATGCTTTTTAAAATTAGCAATGAAACTTGAACATTCAAGTTCAGAGTTTGACAAGAGTGGAGAAGTACAGAGGCATAAGTGATAGTCTGACAACTGTCCTGGGGGAGGAAACTACACAGTGTTGAGATGGAAAAGCTGGCATTTAAAATAACACACTGGCTGACAATGACGCTAGATTGGAAGAAGAAAAAATAGCCAGGCTACATTCACAGACAGAATGGCAAATATGTTCATAGATACCAAATGTTCTTGTGCCTAAAGAAACGGATTCAAAAGTGCACCATTCCATGTTCAAGAAAGAGATATCAGCAAACATAAGTTTTCAAATATGTAAGAAAAAAAACTTAGGGGGATAAAGAGAATTTAATTTAATTGCATGTGATGCTCAGAGAATGAGTGGGATAAAACACTAATGGCCAGGTAGAAGAGAAGAATGGAATAGAAGACGTGGAGGTATATAAAAAAGGTGGAAAGAGCCCTGTTTTTGTTTGGATAGATCCATTTCTGAGTCGCACTGAGAAGCAACTTTAAAATATTCCCAGCAATACAAGAGAGACCTGCCCATAGGCATCAAGTCAACTGAATGTATCTAGGATTAGGTCCAAGTGTACTACTATCACACCACTTTCCAAAAATCAAAAACAAAAGGAAATGAAAAACTCCTAGGCAGTGGGGGAAAGCTCAAATACAAGGAATGGACACTGACTCAGACAAGTCACAGCATGTTTATTGAACACAGAATATTGACTGTAGGAGGATGGAAGGTGATCAAGAATGGAATGGAACAACTTTTTGTTACAGGTCACAGTCCAGCTGGCTCTATTATACACACACAGCAGAATCTGAAGTGAGAGAAAAGTTCATAAATAGCTCACTGCCTTCTAAGATGAGTCCTGTAAAATATTCCAGTTACAGAACGAGTCTGCTCCCACAGTTTTCAAAGATATAGAAGACTCAGTCCAATCCTAGCACAAGAAAATTTCTCTCCTCCTCCCATGCTACAGAAATGGTGTAGCCAAAAAATACAAGAAAGGACTTCAATCTTTTTTTAAAATTTCTGGATAGTCTAAAGGAAACATTATAGTGCACAACAGGCTAAAATTACCAACTTACCAGAGAATAGAGAACTTGACCAAGTGCACTGTTCATGCCCACAAATTGGTCCAAATCAAATCCTGCTGTTTTCAGAGGGACTAAGCTACCTGTGACAAGTGTTATCCCTCTTACTTAGCACACTAATGCAAACTAGAAATTGAGCACCTGGAAATCCAAAAACCTCCAAAAACCTAAACTTCTTCCTGCTAGCAGGTGGTTTCTGCCTTCTAAGCAGAGGCTGCGGCATTCCTGCTTGTTTATGTCTCAGTTCCTCAGTCTCTCTCCAGCCTTGCACCTCATACACAACACAAGTAGCAAACAAATAAGATGTGAGGCTAGAGAAAGTGCAAGCCTGGAGAGAGACATGAGGATCTGTGAAATCAAGGTGTAGTACTCAGCATGAATCCATACCTCAACCCATTTCACAGATGCTCATGTCTCTTTCCAGCCTCATGTCTTGTTTGTTCGCTACTTGTATTGTGTATGAAATGTGAGGCTGGAAAGAGACTTGAGGATCTGAGAGGCTGAAGATATAATCTAAATGGGAATATGGGATCTAATACCCATATTCAAAACAAAACACAGTACTGCATAGAACATCTCTGGGCAGCCCACCACCCACCTGCTTTCACCTTCAAGGCAGCAGCTGCAACACTCCTCCTCATTGATTTGTGGGCTCTCCAGAGTTCTCATGTACAATGCTGTATTTTATGTATATGCAAATACAGGTATTCCAAAATAAAAAAAAATCTGAAACACTTCTTGTCCCAAGCATTTTGGATAAGGAATACTCAAGTTGTGTCACTAAGATGACCATCACCAAGATGACCATAACGAACATTATCTGGAAAAGTAACAGACTTTCTTTTCCTAAAACCTAACTGCAATTAATTAAAGCCAACCCTTCCTGGTAGTGGGAGAGAGAAAAAAGCAAGCTGATTTCTCCGTGAGTGTAACGTTCATCTTCATTCTTCTATTACCTTCTAAGTTGTCCCTTCTTCTCCTACTCATCCCATATGCCAGTTCTTTCTTAGGCCCTTCTCTTTCTTCTCATTCTTGGCTGTTTATTTCTCCTTCATTTTTTTATTCAATTATCCTTTACCTTTCCAAGCCTCTTACCTACATCATAAATTTTTCTGTTTTTATATAGATTCCACCTGCTTTGCAGTAACCTGAGAAAACAGTGCTCCAGGTATCATGTCTTTATGTCTGAAAGAAGGCTGTAGCAAGAGAAGCTTGCTAAACCAGGTTGCTGAAGTTATTTAGGAAGGCTATGAGAATTCTTTCTTTTGGGGGAAGGCATCTGGCCGATTGGACTGATGAAGTTATTCTGATTTTACAGTCAGTTGTTTTCTGTCAATTTTAATTGTTTTTAATTGAGCTGTATATGTTTTGACTTGTATGTTCAGCACCTTGAAAGACTTTAGCTAGGGGGCAGGTTTAAAAATTAGAATTAATAAATTAATGTAACCTGGAACACTGACAACTATAAGCAATTTTCACTTCTACAAATACCAGACGTGAAAAATAAAAAGACTTTATTCTTGCATAATATTTTCACAGAAAGGGAATATTAGATAAACAAGTACACATGATTATACATAGATATGATAGCCTTACTGCTGTTAACTCACTTGTTTTCTTATCAGTATACTTTAGTGTGTGTGTGTGTGTGTGTGAGCATTTTAAAACAAACAGTTTAAGACCTCAGGAAGACGCAAAGCCCTGTTCTGACAGGCCTGGTGGGAAAAGGCTCTACAATGGGAGCACTTATCCTCAACAGGGGGAGGAGGCTCCCCCAAACAGAGGAAGCACTTGGAATGGCTGTCCATCTGGCGGACCCTTCTTTCCACAGAAGACACACCTCTTAATATATGCTGTAGATGCCATAAACCAGAGAAGAGTCAAGAAAAAACAAGCCAAAAAAGATTAGCTAATGCATGGAGTTCCCTGCAATGTAGCTACAATGGTGACAAAGAGAACTGAGAAGGTCTGAGCACGAACCGTACTGAACGCGTGCAGTACAGAGAGAGCAGATCTTCAGCCAAAGACACCTACCTCTATAAGTTTCCAAAGGTGTACTGCACAGGTACAGAGACTCTCATATGTGTGAGTCATAGAAACCATGAAAAAGAACGGATTTCTCCAGCACCTAGAAACTAAGCGGTCTGCAAACTTTTAGAAGGATCACCCAAAAAGGAGCAAGCTATATTTAAAAAAAAATTAGAAACAATATAGTACCTGCCTGCAGGTTGAATTGCACAATTTTAGAGTTGGAAGGACTACAAGGGCCATCTAGGCCAGTCCCCAGCCATGCAGGAATACACAACTAAAGCACTCCTGAGAAAAGGCTATATAAAGACCTCCAAAGATGGAGGCAGTCTATTCCACTGTTGAATATTTCTTACAGCAAAGAAGTTCTTCCTAACATTTAAGTGGAATCTCTTTTCTTGCAATTTGAATCCACTGGTTTGTGTTCTAGTCTCTGTAATAGCAGAAAACAAGCCTACACCATACAAACGGAAGGTAGAATATGATCAAATATACCTAAGGAGTCCTATACTTTAAGAGTATGTGTGCTTGTGTGTGCGCTTGCGCTGCATGGAGAGAAAAAATAATGCAAAGCAATCACGTATTCTTGAGTAACACCTACAGAAACAACCAGTGCTTGTTGACCTATTGTTAGTGCTGCTATAGGCTAAGTGTAGGCACGTTTAAGAATGTTTTATTAGCCCCCAGCTTCTTTTCTCCTTTTCCTTCTTTTTGAACATGCCCATCCCTTATCTTTCATAAGTTCTCATTTCTTCCAGATGCAGAAGCATGCTGCTCAGCCTGAAGCAAAAAGCCGCCTTTCTTCTGCTTTCTAATAGATGTGCTTGTTTTGCCTACCAATACAAGTTAGCAATAATTTGTATATCATTATTTGAATCGGTGTTTTCAAAGAGAAGAGAGTGCTATTTTGTGATCTAGTCTTAAAAAATGAAATCCCATGCATGTTTACTTAGGAGTGAGAAAGGTCATTTTTCAGCAAATGTGCATAGGATTGCACTGCATTTAAGAAAAAAAGAAAAATCTCTCTGTAGCTTAGAAGTCAAAGAGACTGAGAAAAAGCAGAGCAGTCTGGAGCAAGATGCATTTTCTGTTCATGGGAAATATATGCCATAAATCATAACAAACACCACTAATGAGGAGTGAAGCCTACCCTTTTGCCATTTGCTCCCCTTTTTCGCTAGGTCACTAACTAGCCTTTCCTTTTCCTTCAAATAAGGAATCCCTTTCCCTCTCTTTGTTTTGTTGTATTTCAACATTAAAAGAAAATTAAGAAGTCACAGTCAACCCAAATTACTAACAGTCATTCAGAAAAGCCAAAATGCATCAAGCAGAAACTGTGTACCTCCATTATGAAGTTGCTATACCAATCCACAGAAGCCCAGTCCTATCCAACCGCCCCAGGTTTGTACTGTAATTAGGAAGTACACTAGTGACTTCATGCTTAAGGCTGCAAATATGGCAACTTTTCTCTTTGATGTTATACATGTGCAACATTGTCCCACCCTACCTTGTCCCTCCCCACCTTCCCTTTCCTAATTCTTTTATGGAGAGTGGAAGAAGCAGCAGAAAGATCAGCATAATGTGGCAACTTCCACCTTCCATTTCTTCTCAGACACCCATATAAGAAAGTCTAAAAGGTATTCACTTGGTCATAAAAAAATTCCAAAGGAGAAACACAAAATCATTTGGGTTCAGTCCAAGATTAACTAATAGCTCAATGCAACTATCAAAATGACTGAAGATATTTTTAAAAAAAGAAAACAAATATGGATGTTTTTCAAAGGCATGATGTGGATTCAAGAGGGTGGGGTGAAAATTTTATAAAGTTCATATATTAAAGAAAAACTTAGTAAGGGAATTTGAGCTATTTAATAAATGATGCATTTTAAAGCTGGTTGTCTAAGTTAAAAATAGAAATCTTATTTCCATGTTCTACACTAATGCCAGCAGCAAGAAAAATGTCTTCTCTGTTTGTGTATGTGTATATATGAATACTTTATGTGCCAAGGGCTGTCATAGTTTGTGGGCCATGGTAAGGATCTCTCTGCTCACAGGCACATTAGGCAGAGAAGCAAGTGACAAAGGGGAAATATTCAGTCAATGTCTTGATTACTTGGATCTGTTCATGTAGATCTTCACAGAAATAGATGAATCAGCAAAGCTCTGATCAGGCTCTTCTACTGTGCTTTTTTTTGGAAGGGAGAGAATGGGGAGATAAAGTAATAAGAACTAAATGTTATCTGGAGAACATCTATACTACTAATGCTGCCCTATCTCAATTACACTGAAGATCGTAACAAGGGTCCGAAAAATTAAACAGGTATATGCAAGTGATTTTTCCACACGTTAGAACATGCCAGTTTTGTCCCCTATATTGGAAAATCTCGCATAGCACAAGAGACTATTCTCAAAGTCTCAGAATTGACTTGCAGGCAATGTAGGAAGCTACTCTTAGAAGGGAAGGACACCTCAGCAGCCTCAATGGAAATGCCATCAATTGGATCCTGAGAAACATCAAGGGGAGTCACTCTAATTAGAGAAACAGAGATAAAATACCCCATGCTTCTGAATATTTTCTGGGTTGCACTTTTCCTTACTGGTAAAGCTTGTGTCCCAAAGAGCTAAAATGGAGCCACAAATTTTCACATGAAGAATTACAACTAAATAAAACATTCGATCACCAGAACTCATGCTGAATAGACTACACAAAAGAGAAATAAAGTAAAAAGCTGTTTTTTAAAACAAATAATAGAGAAGAAAACACAGCTCTGTATGGAATAATACAGTGAGGGGTGAATGTGTAGAAAAAATAACTATGAAAATCTACATTTTTAAAAATAACAGCAACTCGATACGAATGTAACTCAGTACAAGCATAACAAGAATCAGGCTTGGAGTCCCATGTGTAGTTTATCTTCTAGAAGACTAGCCATGGTTTCTGAATCAGTGCCTAACATAAGAGGCTAAATCTACTAAACCTTTTGCAACTATCTGGTTCCATACAAACAAAATCCCTTATGCGCCTTAACACTTTTCATCCAGAAGCCCCCTCCCCAAAACATATTCCGTGTGCTGCACAGCCTGCAGCATTGCACACTAACTGAAGCTAAAGGTGGATTCACATGACTATAACTATTTTCCTCTCGATCACAAGTTCGTTTTTTACGATCATCCACCATGTGCTTCATGGCTCAAGGGATCATGTGAATGATCTGACCTACATTAGGATTATGAATCAACACAAGTCAGCAAACCTCAAATAGGCAACTCATCCTCTGCATTGTTCTGCAACATGATGAACATATAGATTTGATGATCCTTTGCTTGACCTAGTTTTACAAAGCTCTGATTAAGAAGTCGTTTGGGGAAATAAAACCCTTAACAGTGAGAAAAGAAATTGTTGTGTGAACCCACCATTACCTTACTGGTGACACAAGACATAAAGAAAGTGCTGACCACTGCAGGACACAAATGAAAGAGTACCTTCCTTACACAGAGAGAAATGTATAGATAATTTTCTTCTAAAGGAGACGAAGAGGAAAGCTCGCAAACAAGATTCCTCCCACTATCCACTGATGTTCCACTCCAATTTACTGACGAAATTAGGAAGAGCTAGTTGAAACCTTCAGGGGAAAGTAGTTGAATAGCTTCATTCTATCCTGTGCTGGATCTGGCCCATACTTCTGAAGATGCAAATAAACTTTGCAAATAAAAATTATGGTATATGTCATTTCTACTCAAGTTAGATCACTTACTTTTAATACTTGATCCAAAATCAAACACTATTATTTTAATTCAATCATCTTAAAAGTTTAAAAAGCAGCAGCTAATGCTTAATAAAATTAATAAAAATTAATAAAAATGATTGTAAGGGAAGAAACAACAATAATGCTCAATAACATTTGCTTACTTTGCTTTTGAAATAATAATCAGTTAACAAACAGTAGATTAAAAAAAAAACCTTTAACTCCCTCACTAATATAAACAAAGGTAAATACAATGGTGAATAGGTGTGTCCAGAACAGAGAGCATTCCTCTAAGTAACTTGCTCATTCTCTTTGCATTCTATAAGGATTAGTCAGAACTAGCAAATGTGCATACTTTTTAAAAGAAAAACTCTCCAGATCATGGAGTGTTTTTTTTTCTAAAATGCAACATGTAAGCTTTTATGATTTCTATAATTAGGCCATGAAAAGAATCCAGTTTTGACCTCATCATTAGAGATTTTTTTTTTCCTAACCAACAAATACAAATGCGAGAAATACACAGAAAGACTTGAGAGGGGGAAGTCTTAGGAAATATAAAGAGAATCTGAATATAAACAAGCCATCATTCTGGTAAGAAGAAATACAAACAACCGGAATGAAAATAGTTTATGCACAAAAGCCATAATGAGGGGGTTGCTCAAAAAAAAAAAAAAAAGCAAAAAATAAATGCTCCAGCTTTGAATGGTTTGGATGAAATACAAATTATCCACAGAAAAGTGTGGACTGGCATAAATGTTTGCGCAAAATTGCAAGTGTATTTCTAAAAGCATGCAAGAAGCAATCGGCAGCATTCCGCACGACATCCCAACAATGCTCTGCTTAAGTGATAGCACAGAGTCCAAACCACTGCATTTTAATTACTATGCAGCCTCAGATATATTGCCTTTGATATGGAAATGTTCTTGTTCTCTCATCTTCACATACAGTCTCATGCACAGAAATCTTTATCTGATTCATAAAAAATAAACTAGAATCCAATCTCAACACCTGACCTCAGCGCTTAGAAGTTTTTTTACTAAGCATAGTGTCACTATAAAAAGAATGGCTAATATTGGTGTAAAGTTGGATATTTTGAGCAATGATATGAAGGGCCTCAAGTTAAGAATCCAATCAATACAGCATTTCTGAGATGCTGAGGTTTCTCACAGCCTTCTCTCAGTGTGCTGAGGAAAGAATAAGACTACAGATCTCTGCTGTGTAAGTCACAAACAGCGAACACTACAGTACTATTTGCTCTTCCAACTTATGAAAAATATGCTTTCCTTTAACAACTTACATTCTCATCATATAATGAGATCATTAACTGTTTTCAAGTATCTTTACTTGCAAATTCTCTTTCTATCTATTTGTATCTGTGATCAAAATCTATTTGTACCTGTGGTACAAACAGTCTCCCTTCCTCCATTACCAAATTCTTTCATGTCACACAGTAGTTTAAGTTCTGGCAGTATATGCAAAACATTTTTTTCCCAATTTCAGTAAGTCTGATCAGCATAGCACAACAGAAGAAAACTATTAGTAAATGACTGTTGCAATCCCTGCATGCACCATTGTACAAACAATATCTGAAACAGGCTATCTTCACCCTCCCCCGATAAAGAGCAGATCTCAAACATAATCATTCTTACACTAATACTTGTTAATGACTTTATCAGTTTCTACCAAATATTTAAATAAACATTCAGTATGCAAATATGCCTACTCTTACCTCCAACTTTTTTAATACATAACCAGACATTGACATACTTGCAAAATCACCTGATTCTGGATTATTTGTACTTCAGTGTTTCTAGACCCACAGGGCAATTGCATGGAATTTGAGTCAATATAATATGTCACTGTATTCAGTGAAGTTACTCCCAAGTAAGTATGTACAGTATCACCCCTAAAAACATTAACCTGAAGGATCGAACAGTTTGTCCTCAGATCATCCATGTTATGAATGACCAAGAACAAGTTTCCCTAATTAATCTTATATTAAGTGCTTCTGAATTGAATTTTAATTTTAAAATGCAAGAAGGTTCTCTTTCTTTAGAAAAATATGTGAAGTTAAAACTGACAGAAGAATTGTCTAGTTTGCAAGGAGGAGGGAAAAAATCAGTATGTACTGATTCCTGTTTCTTTAACAGAAATCCATTTTTCAAGATCCTGTTCTACTAATTGAAAGAGAATTATTTAAAACTTCACTGAATACTTGAATATATGATAAGTATGGGTAGCAGTTTCATCATGCCAAGTAACTCATGACTTTCCAAGACAACTACCTATGAGAAATTAGTACAATATTCTTCATGGCAGTGTCAATAAAGTCGATGGCCAACTTGAAAGCAAACAAAAGCAATAATTAAAGGGATAATTTGCTACTATTATAACAAATTTCAGTATCCACTTTCATAATTTTTTTTCAATTAAGTAGATTTCTGTCTGGTAAACCTGACACTAAATTCTTCTCTTTCACATAATCTGACACCTCAGTCCTCATAAATCTATAAAAACTGAAGTCCTATTGACTTGAATATATTTACACAGTCGGGCTTACATCTTAGAAAGCACGCCTAGAACTGAGATGCCCAAATTCTTCAAATAATAGTCTTATACTCAAATTCTAAAGGTAGTACTGATGATCTCTCTCTCATCACATCTGTGTACTATATTTAAATGAGGACATGTTCACCTAATGACTTTACCTTCAATACAGCCAGAGGAAATCTGACAAATTGATGCAATTCCTTTGCATTAATTTATATAAGTCTCAAGAACAGAAACCCACAAATATTTTTAAATAACAAAATGATATTTCAATCTTCACTTTGAATGAAATTTTCACCTGTTATTTGCAAGCAAGTTCATACTGCTGTGAAGCAAGGGGAAGGGAGATCTCCAACACTAACAGAAGAGATGTCAGATTTAGGTTCTACGGTACTGACTGGAGAGACGTCCATTGACAAAATATTTGTATTATGTTTGGATCCTGATCATCAATATATTAATATGGTGGGAAGTTCCTCTAATTGGACTTAGAATAAGCATTTCATAGCAACAACCTACTGTTAGCATTAGAAAGTAAAGCTAAAACTAAGCAGAATTCACTGTGAAGCAGCAGTTTTGAGTATACATACATAAACAAACTACTTCCCTAGACAGTATACAACCATTGTAACCACACTAGGAATTTATTACACAGACAGTAGAAGTTTTAAGCATGCTATCCCTCCTTATCTATACACAGTTATGTTTCACATGATGAAGCATGTGAATTATCGAAAGTGAACCTCAGCTGCCTTTTAATTCTGGCCCATATCCTTTTTAGAACTAAAAGATGGGCTACAGAAGGTTAACAGACACACTTTAAAAAGTGATATTTCCCAGGGTGATAAAGTCCTTGATGCAGATCAGGTGGTTCTGATTTACAGATGTCTACAAAATATTTACTGCGCTATCATAGATGGTCTCCACCTCTTTGCCAGGTTTTCTGGCGCATGAATGCAAAAATAATTTAGCTTTGCTTTGTTTTGCTTTGACCCCCTTCCAGTTCTAGAAAGAGACTGGTCAGAACTGACACCCGTTAACCCTGCATTAAAACAGATCTGGCCAAAACAACATAAATGGACGACCACAGGAGATAACACCAGACTGAAAGAAGATGAAAAATGTACACTTTGCCTCAGGTAAATAGCTCAGCTTAAACGGCTGCAATTATCTTTCACAGAATAGAATTCCAAGAACATTGTTTTAAGGAGGAATAGGATATAACACAGGGAGACACTCCCATTGAACCAGTCTGTATCAGAACACACACACACACTTCCATAGGAAACAGCCTTTTGGCCGCTTAGCTGGGCATAAAGATGAATTCTGACAAAGATGCATAGAGTCCTCCTTCTTACTCTCTGAGCCTGAAGTCATTCAGACTTTAAGGCTGGTCACAGCCTTGGAAACACTCCTTCTATTTACTTCAACTGTCAAAAGACTTTTGACAGAGTATGCACAGTTAGGAGTCCAACACATATGCCCACATTAAACGGCTGCATGAAATTATATATACACACATAACACCACAACCTCCAACCCTTTGCGTGCACTGTCTTTAGAGCTGGGAAAAGGGACAGGAGACTGAACTTATTTGACAGACTATATTTCCATAGCACTTTTCTCAGAATTACACCAAGCAGGGTACACACTCCTATCCATTATCTAACTTTCACCCTATGGGCATACAGTAAAAGTCAGAATATGCCCCCACAATAAACTTGTGTACATTACAGCACACGTTCCTGACATATATGTGCAGTCAAGTGGGATTGCTTTAAGTCCCTGCATGGATACACCCTCCGTGCAATGCCACAACTTCTGCGCACGCTATGCACACTGTGTGAGATCAAAAAGAGAAGAATGAACGACTTCTTTCTGTGCTACCTCCTGGCAGAAACAGCAGTCATGGCACACCAGAGGGGCCCTCTGAAGGACACTGGGGCTGACCTGCAGCCCATTATAAAACAAAATTGAGGGGGAAGACAAAGCCACGTTCAACCTCTGCCCCTAAACCTGCCTGGGGAGGTAAGAAAATGCCCGAAAGAAAAGGAAATCGTGGGTCGTAACCCCAGAAACAGTGCCCCCGACCCATCCTCGCGACGAAGGGGCACTGCCTCGCGCCCATCGCCGCTGTCCCGCCGCCACCCGCACTAGCCCGTTCTAGCGCGATGATTCCACTTTCAACCTCCTCTGGAATCCTGGGGTTTGCAGTTTCGGGAGGGGCCGGCCGGCCCCTCCCGAAACTGCAAACCCCAGGATTCCAGAGGAGGTTGAAAGTGGAATCATCGCGCTATAAGAGTGTAGTGCAGAAATGGCCTACGTAGAAATGTCACCGACCCTGCCGCCACCCCCTATCCCTCCCCTTCCTCCTGCCCTTGAGCACCAGTTGCTTCCCAAGTACAGGAGGATTTTTTTTTTTTTTTTTTGTCTTAGATGGAAGAAGTTCCACCCGCGCAGCCTTCCTCCTCTTCCCTGCCCGCCCCCGTGCGCCCCAGCCACCTTCTTTCGGCCTCCCGCGCGCGTCGCCGCGCGCCAGGATCCCCCCGTCTAACCCTAAAACTCGGCGCCGGCTCCTTCCCCGGGCCTTAGCCCGTCCTTGATTGGCGGGAAGGGCCTGGGAATGCAAATGACCTTCGCTTTCCCCCGACATCCTCTTCCCTCGCTCGCTGGCTGGCTGCGAGGCAGAAGGGTGTCAACGTGCCCCTAGGCAACGGCGGCGGCGGCGGCGGCTCCTTCGCGTCCTCGCTGCTCTCCTCCCCTCGGAGCGCCCGGCGAGGCGGCGGAACCAGGCCAGCGGCTCGCCCCCAGTCCCTTCTTCTTCTGTCTCCCTCGGGAGCGCCTTCAGCCTGTCCTGTCTGGGTTCCTGCGTCCCGTTTTAAGGCTCAGGTGTCCTTGTCCCATCCTCCGATCGCCCACGCGAACACCCACCCGCAATTTGCTCCTTGAAAAGACAAAGCAGGGTTAGGGAAAGCTTAAATTCCTGACACCAGAGTCCTAATTCCCCCCCACCCCCCCTCCTCCCGGCCCACAACAAAAAGTGCTTGCAAAGAAGGGGTGCGGGAGGGGGAGCCGTCTTGCCCAACTTGCATTTGATGTATGGATTCCAGCCACATTGTATGGATGGCTTTCCTTATATTCTTTGGCTTTTAATAGCCAGCGGAGGGGAGAGCGAGGGAGAGAGAGGCAGAGAGCGAGTGATTGTTTTCTTTCTTTCCCCGGCTCTCATTGCCTATTCTAAATTTGATTCCGAAGTTGCCGTCGTTGAATTGGCTAATTCTGAATACAGGCTATTGAGAGAGGCCAGACACAGCAGCATATATCCCTGTATAGCAATGGATACATTGTGCTGAATTGGCAGTCTAATTATAAATGTGGCATTTGGACCTCCTTTCAGAGCCAGTGCCACCTTACCTTATGAGGGAACTTCCAACTACAGCAACTGTTCAAAACAAAATGCCATTAGAGGATCAGCTTCACCCAACACTGGGACTAGCCGGGGGATTGTTTTACAAACAGCCTTTCTCACTTAACACAAGAATGTATTATAAGAAACGCCGGGAAGGAGAAGGAGGCCGGAGTTTAAAGGAAACGCTTAAGGAGTTCGCTGCCAGGTGTCAATCGCCTTCAAGCCTGCGAACGTAATCCAAGTAACCTAATTATTTTCTTTCAAATATGTACCTCCCCTAAAAATACATGGGAAGGGGGCACAGGGAGGATCCATCTTATTTTTAAATAAGATTAATTGCTTCTGGGGTGCGGACGCTGACTAGAACGAGGGGCAGACAGAAACCCAACGCCGAAAAACCTTTCAAGCCACGACGCACCGCTTTCAAAAGTTTTTGGCCATTTCCGCACTAGTCTGTAATAGCGCTGTGATTCCCCTTTCAACATGCTATGGAATCCTGGGCTTGGCGGTTTAGAAAGGGGCCGGCGGGCCCCTTCAGCATTCTACAGCATGTTGAAAGTGGAATCACAGCGCTATAACAGTCTAGTGCGGAAATGGCCTCAGATAACAGAGAGGTGCGCTGGATCATGAGCGCGGAGCCCATTTCAAGGGACGAATTTCCTTTTGTAACAGGAAGGTTGAATGCAAGGAGTGGGTCGACCGGGGCTTCAGGACAAATGCAATCTGTTCTGTCGTCTCAAACTGTTTTTTTCTATTGTCGCCCCCCGCCGCTGCCCCGCGCCCCGCAAATGTCTCTCCTCACCACAAGGTTGACAGTAGGTAAAAGTATTCGTTGTTTGTAAACAAGGCGCCCGTGGTTTTCAATCACGGTCACTATTAAAATCAAAAGAAAAATATTTCTAAACCTGCCTCTGTTCCTCCACCTCCCCCCCCTATTAAAATTAGGTTCAAACTTGCCCGTCCCACTCGGATGAGCTATTGTAAAAAAAGAAACCCACAGGCGAACCCATCGCCCTTATCTGCATAACAACAGGCCAAGAGAGGCTTGTTTATCTCGGAAAGTTTCCTTGTCTGCGTGTTTGGGAAACACCCCGGAGGACGCGGCTAATCTCCGGTCCGCAGGCTCGCAAAGCCCCGCCGCCGAGGTCTCCCGGACCCCCAGACGCCACAACGCTCCGCGCCGGCCTTTTCCCTTCGCCCGCCGTCCGAAAGCCCCGGGAGACCCGCCCGGCCTCGGAGTCGACGAGCCCATCGATCTGATCGGTGCCTCGCCTTGACCCCGAGGCCCCGCCGCTCGCCTCCTTCCTCTCCTCCGGCGCGCAGGAGGGACCGGGGCGGCCCGGCTCTTCCAAGGCGTCCCACGAAGGCGAGGGAAAAGCCGAGGGAGCCGGGAGCAACGCCAATCCGCTTCGATGGTGCACCCGCAGGGGTTTTAGACGTCGTGTGGATGCCGTTCCGCGGCCGGCGGGGATACGCACACATGCAAACACACGGACACACGCCCGCTTGGAGTCCCCCCATAAGCCCCCTCAGATTTACCCGCTCGACCAAGCTCCCGTCTCGCTTCATCCTCCTCTCCGGTGATAAGATTTTTCAAAATAATCTTTGCAGAACTATCTTGCGCGCGGGGGGGGGAAATGCACCATGAAAACAAAACACACGAGATGATGAGACACGCACACACCCTCCAGAGTGCCCAGCGAAGGGACACGCAGTTTGGGAGAGGCGATTTAAACAAAGATATTTAAAGGTGAAAAGATCTTCACATCTGCCCATCGTTGACACACACACACACCCCGATACACACAGACGAGAGAGAGAAAGCCCCTTCTTCAAAATCACAAACAAGGAGTAACACTTGTGGAAGATCCAGAGCAGAAAGCTAAAGCACCTCGCTCGCGTTTCTGAAAGTCGGGGAAAATGTGTTGCTCAAGACAGCTTCCTTGCGATGAGAAGAGCCCGAAACAGAAAAACAACATTTGTGCAAATAAGAAAGAAGGAACGAAAAAAAAGGGGGGGGGAAATACTTCCCGAGAACTTACTTTGCGTTTACTTTGGGCACTATTCTTTTCTTCCAGCTCGCAAAGAAAGCCGTTTTGTCCAGGTTAGGTATTGTCTACTTATGGATCAGCCCGTGGCTACGGGGTTTTATTTTAATTTATGGCTTATGCATTCTTTTAAGGTCGATTTGCATGACCTCCGGCAAGAGCTAAGACACAGCAAGAAATCCCCCGCTGAATGCTGGGTGAGCCCACAAAGCCGCCGAGCGCTCCCCGTCTCATGGTGTAAGCAGAGCCCTGCGTGTTGTTAGGCTCGCTCGCTCGCTCGCTTCTCCCCCCCCCGCCCGCCTCCCCGTGGAACACAAATTAGGGTGTGATATCAATTTTAAAGTTTTCGGTATAACTTTATCCCGAGCCTCTGCCTTGCGAGAGAGATAAGGCGCCGCAGAGGCAACAAATCCTCGCTATGCTGCCCCTCTGTGTCCAAAGCAGGCATTGCCGCCTAGCGGTCCAATCTCTCTCTCCTTTTCCCACTCCATTTTTTTTTTTAAAGGATCTGCTCCATAGATATACAAGCACACCGGCGGCGAACTTCGCGACAAGTTTACCCACCTCGAAAGTTAAAGGCGCTGGTAAAAACTCCTTGTTCCCCCCATCCTTAACTCTTTCTGCGGGCGAGGGAACACATGCTTCCCCTCCCACTCTTAATGCTGAGAAATGACAGCAGTTTGCAGGCTCCCAAAGATGGATTAGGAGGACTTTCGTTCTCTCTCTCTCTCTCTCCGGCTGCCTCGCCTGCCTGTGCTTCGTATCTGTCTCTCTCTCTCACGTACGGTAGTCTCTCTCCAGCGCCATGTGTTCGCAGGCAGCAGCGGGTGATCTTAAAATACGCCGCCGAACTGTCACTACGCTTTAAAATTAGACGCCACTGGGAGGGCGGAAGGGAAAAGCGGAGTTGGACCGGGGAAAGGGAAGGGAGGGGAGGGGGGAAAGAGAGGTGGAAGTAGCAGCAGTGTTGTGATTTCAGAGGCGCGCGAGAATCTCTCGGCAACCTCGGGACCCTCTCCGGCTGGGGGAGGCGGACCGACGGGGGAACTCACCCCAGATTAGCAGCGTAAGGACTTTCTCCACCACCAGTTGGCCCGGTCCTGTCCTGTCCCGTCCCATCCCAGTCGCTGCCGCCAACACACCCCTCCCTCCCTCCCACAAGACAAGCCTAGTGGGAAGCAACCAGCGTGCCAGGGATTCATTCAGGGCCACGGAAGCATCCTCATAATCTCTTGTTAACTTCACAAATCTACCTCCGGACGCGGCGGCTGCTTTTGGTCAATTGCAACTAACAAGCCCTTAAAGACAGCGCGCGGAGAAAGAGAGAGAGAGTATGTGTGTGGGTACCGTATTCTCTGGTATAAAGCGACACGCCGGAAACGAGGGAAGCCCCTGGTTAGCTGAACACGACCGGGAAACCCACACCAAAAGCCCCGCGGCGGCTCCCACCCCCGGCAGCGCACGACCCCGGCCGACAACAGGTATCGCCAAGCGCTGCTGCCCTTGGGCCGCCTCCTCTTCCTAGCTACCGCTTTCGAGATCCAGGGGGAAACGAGGGGAGTTGCTTTTTGTTTTGGAGAGCTTTGAAATAATAAAAACGCGTATTTAAAATATGCAGCAGCCAGTAGGACGAGGAGGAAGTGGTGAACGAGAGGCAGAAAGAGTGTGTACGCACCCAAATAATCATATGCTAATACAAGACATAAAGGCAGCGAGCCACACTGCAGGGCGGGCTGCAGGGCTACGCATGCCTGTCGTGTTGGGGGGGACATGGATACTTAGGGCAAGAGGATCCAGATCGTCAGGAGAAGTTTGTTCAGGAGCGGTCTGGCTATTTGGTTGCCATCGGATCCGTTTGTTATTTATTGTTAGGACTTGGCTTGTCCTCGTCCCCATGCTGGTCCGCCACTTTGTTTTCCTTTCCCGCCGGCTCCCTCCCCGCTCCCTCCACAACCCGGGAAAGCGCTCCTTGAACTGCTGTCAATCTTGGCCATCAAGGCGAGCGGCCATGTCGTAAGTATTCAAAGCATTTCCCGTCGCGCAACATCAAGAAAGCGGAGCGAGTGGCCGGGGCCATTGATCTGGGCAAGGAGGGAGGGCGGCTTGGTCGCTTACACACACACACACACACACACACACTCGTATAGCAGCCCTACCGCCACCCCCAACGGCAAAGGCAAGACGAGACAACAACCCAAGCGCACTGCTGGGAGGAAAGGAGCGCGCGGGAAACAGGGCGAGAGAGAGAGAGAGAGAGGAGAAAGTGAGCGCGAAAGAGAAAGTGAAATCGCAGCGCCGTCGCCTCCCGCCCCCCCGCCCACCACGGAGCGCGTGCGCGTGCCTTCCTGGCCCACCACTCCTTCTCCTTCCCCCTCCTCCCCTGCGATCAGTCACGCTTGCCACCCGGACAGCCCAAGTAGCCTCGAAGGGCACGGCGTGCTCTTTCCTCTGTCCTAAGCCACTTCTCCTCTGGGAGAAAACAAGGCCCATGGTGCATACGCACCGTAGGATTTACCTTCGAGTTAAACGTCCATGGAATTCTGCAGAGTGAAGGGATAAATTCATTCCACGCACGCTTGCCTGAAGGAAAAGTCACACGGAAGTCCGATGAGACTGCCGGCCAAATAAATAAGTTTATTTTTTTAATTGTTTTTATTAATAAGGCTTAACTCCCAGATCAGCGCGCGCCGGACGGTGCAGTCCTTATTGGAAATTAAAAAAGAAACTTCAGATGAAATATGTTTGGGAGGGGCAGTCTCCACCCAGATTCTTTGCGTGTATACTCGGAAGTAAGTTGCACCGTGCTTAGTCAAGTGGGGAGAACTTCCGTCTAAACTGGTAGGTGGGAAGGAATATTAGTATTAAGCATCCATGAGCCCTAGTCGAAATAGAAGACTTTTCGCGAGCCCATTCATTTCAATGGGAGAGTTCAGCCGTTCCCTAATTTGGCCTGGATCGTGCCCCGTTGGATGCCTCCCCCTCCCCGCCCGATTTTCTGCATTTGTAGAGTTCTGAGAGCTTTTATGGGCATACTGAGGGGGTTCACGCTTACTCGGAAGTAAGGCTCTCCTGTTTCCTTACTTTAAAAAAGGGAGGGAGGATTAGAGGAAGGTGCCCACGAACCGGTTTTGTTTTCAAAGAAAATTAGGATGCTTAGAAAAATCCCCCGCCCCCATTGGCTTCAGGGACAATTCGTTCCCCCATCCTCCCTTAGGAGCCTGTTTGGGTGGCACATCCACCGAGTTCGTTTGGACTTTCAACAGGTTAGGCGAAGAACTGGCACCTTGGTCCCATTGACATGAATACGGCCTATGAGGATGTCGATGAGCACGGCACCATGGGCCACGATTCCCGGATCCTTCAGAGTCATCCTGCTCAGCGGTAAGATCCTTTGCACGCCTACTTGGGAGTAAGCCCCACAGAACTGTAAGCTGACTTTCCGAATAAACCTCCGCAGCCCTGGGCTGCCTGAGTAGCTCGGATCCACGAGGGGAAGCCGAATAGAAACCTGATCTGGACCTCGAGGCTTAAAAGGGCAAGGAGGCGACCAGCGCCTCTTCAAGGGAGAGCAAAGATTTAAGGTTACCTAATGAGAAATTCCTCAAGTGAGGAAAGAGCAATGTGGGGAAGAATGGAGGTGTTGGCCCAGAATTAGGAGCTAGGGACAACAGCTTGAGGATCGCTCACGAGGGAAAAGAGGCCTTGGAGCCCGAAAATCTTTCATGGAATGTGCCAGCGGTGGTTAACTTAGGAGTGGATCCCCCTGGGCTCACTGGGCCTGCACACAGTTGCCCAGTAAAGTACCACCCACTTCCTTCTCAGGCCTGCTCCTTACAATCAATCAGCAAAAGTTACAAGAGAAAGTCGGGGAATAGCTGAAAAGTTTCTCAGTCAGAGCTCCAGAGGACACTGATTTGAGAAAGAAGCCTTCTGAGTGGACGAAGTGGCTAGAAGCAAGCTCCTTGATCACTCACAGACTTACACAAGATCCCTTAGCAGACATCAGCCTTAGTGGTCACGCTCTGTGGTTGTTGCTGTTGTTGTGTGCCTTCAAGTCGTTTCTGACTTATGCCGACCCTTGGCAAGATTTGTTCAGAGGGGATTGGCCTTTGCCCTCCTCTGAGGCTGAGAGGATGTGATTTGCCAGTGGGTTTCCAAGGCCCAGAGGGGATTGAACCCGGGGCTCCAGAGTCATAGTCCAGTGCTCAAACCGCTACACCGCGATGGCTCTCACAGTGGGCACGCTTACTTGGAAGTAAACTCCACGGAGCTCAGAATGGACTTCTCAATAATCGTGCTTCAGCTCTACGTGGGATCCAAGACACGCGAGTTGGAAAGGGACAAAGAACGAACCTGGAAACTTTGGCTCCAACTCAAGATAGATTGTCCTCTGCTCGGCTTTCCCGGGATGAGTTGCGACTGTCTGCACTGGCAAGCCAAAACGCGGGTTAAGAGATCAGGGAAGAAGAGAAAGACGCCGCTTTGAATTCAAGGGTGGCTGGGTGTATAAGTCTAAGGGAGGATCTAAATGATGGGCTCACATTCAAACAGCAGCCGCGGGTGGGGGATGCTCCCGAGATTTCCCCGCGTGTCCCCCCACAGCGAAGCAACAGAGGGAAGGCAGCCGGGAAACTTCCTCGGAAACGTTAATTAGAAACGGAGCCGAAAGGAAGGGAGACTTCTACAAGGAAAGGGAGTGGGGGGGGGGAGGCGAGAGAGAAGAAAAAGTTTAAATCACGGAGTAGGTACTGGGAGCGTTAGTTTATGTTTTTTTGGAAGGTTGCATAAAAGAACTGCATAAAGGTCTCTCAAACATTTTTTTTAAATTCCAAATGGGAAAAGAGAGGAAGGGGGGATAAAACTTTGAAAGAAGTTTTTCAAAGTGCAGGAGGGTGAGATCAGGTGACCAAACAAAAGTGGAAAACCTGATGCCTCTCTCTCTCTCTTTCTGTGTCTGTCTCTCTTTTTCCTTTTGATATAACTTCGCACCTAGGCGCAAAGGGTCGCCTGTCTGAGGCGTGCCGAAGGGCAGCCTCCAAACCCACAGAAACTAGGGAGAACAGACGCTGATTCTTTAAGTTTCGTATTTTTGGCTGTTCCTTTCTTCCCCTTTCCTCAATCTCTATCCCCCGCCTCCACGAGCACAGCCCGCGCGCTTTTCCAAAAGGATCAAAACCCTCACAGGGGAACTTTGCATTTTGAAAATAGCGGCGCCCATTCCCAAAGGCCAAGGGCAGAGCCTCCGAAGTCAGGCTGAAGCCCTGCTCTGCGAGCTGGGGAAGAATCCGAAAATTCAGCCAGACCGGAGAGCTCGAATCATGAACAGGAAACCATAAATCGCCAAGGAAGGGAAAACTTTTGTGAGCTTGCTTTCCTCGGGTTTTATTTCAATTCGAGGTTTATTTCAATTCGAGGCGGGTTCGGCAAGGAGGGTGAATTCTGCACTAATTTTTATACCTTAATATAAAAACAAAATAAACCCCTTTAGCAGAGTCAAAGCAGCATCCAGACAACCTAAGAAATACTGGTCCATTTCAGGGCCAACTTCGGAAGACAAAAAGTAGTTTTTAAAATCAGGAAACCATCTTGTTCCTGTTTAAATTTAAATTCCGGAGTAACTCTCGAGATGAAAAGAGAGCAGGTCAGAAAACAACTGGTAACCTACAGTCCCCGTGTATTGACTTTTATCTGGATACTTTTAAATTCCATTAGTTGTCTATCTGGAACAAATTCTAATTACAACTACATTTTTCATTCCAAACTGTTTTCCTAACAAAGTTTGCGCCTGCCATCCTACATGAGTCTCGGTAGGATTCCCAGATACTGCACAACATCACTCTGCGATTAGGCTTCAGCGGAAGCGCTGAAGAGGAGCGTTGTAAAATATTTATTTTTAAATTCCCAGAATGTTTTCCATCTAGTCTGTTTCTTCAGAAATGACAATGGCCACACAAATTAAGGAAAACGCATCATAACTGGGAACAATCTTTCTTCTCCCCGCCAAACTTAAATTATCGCACCAAGTCAAGATTTGGCCGAAGCGGCTACGTGTTGAAGAGACCTGCATGATTCATAAGCTTGCATATTCCCATACCAACATGCGCCGCCTGAGAAAAGATGTGGCGCTACCTCCTTTGTAGGTCTTGCGCTTGAAGATCATACCAATGCAGGAAGTATTGCCTTACACCGAAGTCTATAAGAAAAGTTCCAAATACAAAAGCGGTGTGAGATAGACTCGGCTCCCTTCTCATACTCTGCCCTCAGTCTTGGAGCGCATCGCTGGGAGTGTTATTTCAGCCTATGCACTGAAGAAGCATCAGGTGGTAGCCGGCAGGTACACACACGCGTACCTGCCGCCACCAAACACGCTTCTTGGGCGCAAAGAAGCTGAATCTTTGCAACGTTGGAAAGGGACCGCGTAAAAGACGAAGGCACGCCCGGAGAAGATAGAAGGGGTTCTTGTCACTTTGGGGTAAAGATGGGGAAGGGCTTTAAAAAGAAAGGTAGATATAAATACATATTTGCTGCCTTGTACTCAAGTTGGAATCGAACGCTCCCTGATTCTAAGAAACCGCGCTGGAAATAGGTCTTAGTAGAAATTCGACTTGCTATTCTACCTGAGCCTTATCGTTCAAGCAGATGCACTTAAGATCAAGGCGCATGTAAGCGAGTCCACGCTGCCTAAGGAAAGAGAGCAAATAACTTCTTGGCTCCAGGAATGCCTGGAATGAGCGGGATCCCTGTTGATTTCAGTGGAATAGATTTCCAAAAATTAAAGGTCCTCCGGATCGAGGCCCTTGGAAACTGTTGCGAGAGAGCGGGATTTGGTCACCAGTGGGCTTCCACAGCTGATCAGGAATTCGAACCCTAATCTCCTGGAGTGCTTAAACCGCTACATCACACTAGCTCCCGGCAACATAATTTGGCCTCAATTAATGTCACGTAACAACTTCCACTACCCACCCCCCGCCACGCCTTAGAATGCTTCTCACTGCTAAAGCTTAAGAAAGAAAGAGTCGCGGAAACGAATGACTCCAAATTCCCGAGGAGCGAGCAGGACGCCGCTGGGTGGGTTAGGGCGACGCTTGAACTTCACGGGATGGTTTGGACCGTGCGTGAATTGCAGGAGACCGCGTGTGCGCGCGGTTTCCAGTCCCCTTCCACCTCTCAGGCGAAGTTATTTGGGCCGCCCCGCTCCCCTGGTCCGGGGACGCAGAACTTGACGGGTGCGAGGAAGAGGAGCGTTGGAAGTGCGGGACTGCGGCGCAACTCCTGCGCAGCAAAGTTGGAAAGCCCGCCGAAACCAACCCACGCCAGCCGCTCCCCCTCCGCTTGGGAGATCAAAGTCGCGCGTCCTCTCCTCCCGCGTCTCGACTAAATAAACTCTGCTAACTCTCTCTTTCCCTCCCCAGTGCCTGTTGAGTCACCGGGGACTCTGGAGACCGGCAGGTAGCCACGAAGCGGCCGCCCGGAGAGAGCGCCGCCGGGTCGCGCGTGGGGCCAGAAACGCGAGGCGTCTGCCTGAAACGGATGTCCGTGATTTCCAAGGCCAGGTCTCGCTCGCCGGTGCTGGTACCTCTCTCCACAGAGGAGCACCGGGTGGGGCGCCTGGGAGAATTTAGGATGCAGAGCTCTCTTTACTTGACAAAATTCCCCCCTCCTTCAATTCAGATCCCCAGTTTGAAAACCAGAAGCGAGTGTCCCTGGAGGCAGCGGGACTCGCACCTGCTTCGGATCCACGGCTGTTCCCTTAGACGGGACTCAGTCTCCGGCCAAGTCTTCCCCGCTGTCCCTCCCGCCACGGAGAAATAAGTGCAGATCGAGTTTTTTCTTTCTTTCTTTACAGTTGGGGATGGGGGTCTTGAGGAAAATAATCGTGGTAATATCAACAAAAACCAACAACAAAAGCAACGCGAGCATTCACCGGGAGCCTTTCGGAATGAGTCGGAAGAGGCGAGCGTTACGAGCTGCCAGGAGGAAAGTTGGAAAGAAAACTCGCAGGGCGGGCGAAAGTTCTTGGTGGGGCAGAAGCGACCACATGGCTCCCTCCCCCGCAGGTTTCTCCTCTCAGCCTCTTATCCCCCAAAGCGCGTCGCTCCCCGCAGTACTTTGTTGCCCGGGGAAGGGAAACCAGCGCCCCAAACGCCCCGCCCGCCTCCCGTCACCCAACACACCGCCCGCAATCCGCAGCTCCAGCTTCCCTCGCCCTGCGGGGCCCGCGAGCGTCCCGCCAGCGGAAGTGGCCCTTGGAGGGTCCCTCCGACGCCCCCGCTCCCACAAAAGGCCCGCCCGTTCGGCCCTCCTAGCCACCCTCCTCCCGCCCACCCAAGACCAGCCAGCGAGCGAGCGAGCCAACCAACCCAACGAACACCCGGTCCGAAAAGAGAAGAGCGCGTCTTCCCCTCTCCCAGAGACAACGCGAAAGAAAAGTTGCACGAAAAGCCTCTTCCCGCCCGGCCGCCCCCTGTGGGTCTGGGCAAAGTGCCTCAGGAAAAGCCCTCCCGTGCGAAGTTGAAAGGCAAAGGGGGTGGGGAGGGACCGAGAGAGGGAGAGAGGGAAGAGCTGGGCTTTGCGCGCCGCGCTCCACTGCGGTGGCTGCTACTCTCGCCGCCGCCGCCGCCGCTGCTGCTGAGAGAAGGCTGTCGGGGTACTTACAGTACGCGAGGGCAAGCCGCCTGCGGAAGGCTCTCATTCACCAAGGCTGCAAAGAGGGAGAGAGAGAAAGGGAGGGAGGGAGACGGAGAGGGAGAAAGAGAGAAAAGGGGGAGGGCCAAACTGGATACACCTTCACCGCTGCTCATCACATCTGCCAGCCTCTCTCTCTCTCCTCTCTGTCTTTCATTTCCACATTCCCTTTGTTCCTGTTTTTTTTTTTAAAAAAAAGGGGGGTCTACACGTCACACCAGAGTCCCCAGATACAGTCTTCTACATTAATTTTTTTTTTAAAAAAAAATGGTGGAGTTATGAATATTTTTCAGGGAACAGTAGCTACCCTTTGAGCAACGGAGAAACCGTAAAAAAAGGGGGGGCAATTTTTAATGCGAAGAAACTGTAATAGTAATAGTAGTAGTAATAATAATAATAATAATAATAATAGCGGGCTCCCACGGTCCACACTGCACATTTCAAAAAGGACGTTTTAAAAACATTCATAATAAAACCACACACTTTCCAAACATCGTTATCCTTTTGTCACCTCACCTCCCTTCCCCACCCCACCCGGAAGGGGTGGTTCCGAACTTGCGTGGGGTGGGACGAAAAGTGCCACCCCAGTGTGGGGAAGCGCGCGCGGGCTGAAGGGATTCTTCCAACACAGAAGCAAAAAAAAAAAAAAGTTCAAAAAAAAATGGAAAGCGCGGGAGGTTTTGTTTGGGCAGCGCGCGTTCCGCGGCTGGCCTCCCGCGCGCGCCGGGCCCCCGGCCGCCTCCCTGCCACGCGCTGGCGGGCGGGCCGCTTCCCTCTCCGCCGGGCCTCCTTACCGGCTCCCTGGCCCGCCAAAGAAGCCCCTCACAGCAAGAAAAAAAGAGATATAAACAACTCTCCTTCCCTCCCTCCGTCCCTCGCACACAACACGCTGCCCCTGTTATTCGCTCCTCGCTCTAAGGGCCGGCGAGGAGAAGGCGACAGGAGGGGGCTTCTCTAGTCCACCAGCTGAGGCGAGTGAAAGCGGAGGGGAGGGGGAAGCGGCAGCGGCTGCCCCGCCGTCAAGAGGCTCCTGGCCGTGGCGGGGAAAGAGAGCAGAAGCGGCGAGAGAGAGGACGGCCGCCGAGACGCCCGGCGGGCAGGGGGAGGAAGCGGCCGCCGGCGCCGCCGCCGCCTGACCGGACCGAGAGGCAGCGGGGCAACCTCAGGGGACGCTCTTCACCCCGCCCTCCCCCCGCCCGGGTTGCCTTTGGGAGAAACGCCTGGCTCCCGGTGTTCTCCCCCTTTCCGTTACTGTTATGAGGGTTAGTGGTCCAAGCAGCCAAGCCGCTCCATAACCCCGGGGTGCCGGGGGTCCCTTGGCGCGCTCCTGGTGAGGAGAGCGACGCCTCCAGCGCCAAAAAGGCGAGGCAGGTAAGGGGGCCGCGAAGGCGCGGGAGAGGAAGGAAGAGAGGGACGCCACGCGGTCCGTTTATTCGCCCCGCTTCACACGCTCCGGCGGCACCGTCCCCCGCGCGCGGCCCTAGAGAGGGGGCGAAAGTTTGGAGCGTTTCCGTGGAGCGCTGTTTTTGTTTTGTTTTCTCCTAACCAGGCAGACGGGAGGGACCGGGAAACCCAAACATTCGCGGCACCGTCAGCCTCGTCAGAGGTAAACTGCCGAAAGACACACGCTCGCTCATCCGCCGCCGCCGCCTGCCGGGGCCTCGGTGGGCGAGCCTCAATCGCCACCTCGAGGCCGACGCGCTCATAGCAGCCGGGCGCCGGAGGAAGAGGGCGAGGAGGGGGCGAGAAGTCGCCGGGGCGTCGGTGCCCGCCCGGCGGGGGAGAGGAGAGAAAAGTGGAAGCACATAATAAAGATAATTAAATAATAATAATTGCGTTTGATATTGTAACTGTTCGACCGTCGAGTTAGGAACGCTGGGGAAAGTGATCGGAGCAGAGCGGTCGATGGTGGGTTGGCGGACGGAAGCGTTTCCCTCCGCAGAAACGGGCAGCCGAACGGCAGGGGCCATTTCCGCACTAGACTGTTATAGCGCTGTCATTCCACTTTCAACATCCTATGGAATCCTGGGGTTTGCAGTTAAGGGAGGGGCTGGCCGGCAAACCCCAGGATTCGATAGGAGGTTGAAAGTGGAATGATAGCGCTATAACAGTCTAGTGTGGAAATGGCCCCTAGGGTCCGGCTGGACAGCTGTAAGGAACGTTAGGAACGGGAAACGTACGCGTTCGGACGCGTTGATTTTGGGGAAACGTCTCGGGACTGGAGAAGCCTTTCCTTTTCCCGCTGCGTGTATCTCGGGAGCGGAGTGGAGGGAAGACAGTAAATGACTCCCTCCTTCCCCCTCCTCCTAAATCCTGGTTTTTCAGCTTTTCCCTCAGAAGAAGCACCCATTCGATTTGGCCAGCCGGGTGCGAGAATGAGAAGCCCACATCAATTTCCGCACTAGACTGTTATAGTGCTATTATTCCACTTTCAACACCTTATGGGATCTTGGGGCCGGCAGGCCACTCCCTAAACGGCAAACCCCAGGATTCCATAGGATGTTGAAAGTGGAATAATGGCGCTATAACAACCTAGTGCGGAAAGAGCCAAGGGCTCGGGCATGCAACGAGAGGTGTCGGCGCGGAGTTGGGGGCGGGAGGACAGGCGCTCTCCTCTGCTTTTAACAGGAGTTTGGGCGCCCCTGCATTTCTCCAAGATAGATCTCCTCTCGCCCTCTCTTGTACAGTCACTGCTTCACTCAGTTTGGGCAGGTTCCTTTTGGAGATGAGCCGAGCTGGTTCAATACATTTCAGGGAGGAAACGGGACAGAGAAGGATAACCAAAGACAGGTATTAGTGCTGTGGGGTGCCGGCCCTCTGGAATCCCGATCCAGCGTGTGCCTTTATTCAGAAGTATGCCGCGTAGTGTTCGGGAGTGCTTGAACCCAAGGAAATTACAAGATTTCAATTGGAAGTACTTCTGAGTTAGAGGCAGCCTGTTAGCTATGCAAAGAATTACACAGCCCATCGAATACCCTAAACAGTGCACATTTTAGAGTAAATCCAATCCTGAGTTGAACTTACTTCTGAGTAGACCTGTAGAGGCCTATGCTATGACAGCATATGCGTAGGCATGTCTGTACAGAAGTAAGAGACCTCTTTCAGTTCAGTGGTCCTTAATCCCTGAAAATGTGTGTAGGATTCTACACTTAATGAAGCACATGTGGCAGCTCGGGTAGGGTGGGATATATGGTGTGGCCAGAGACTTTTCCTGTTTTCCAAATAAAATCCTATCGAATAAAGTAGGTTTTATGAAAGGACACCTTTAAGGCCAACTACCAGGGAGAAGTTAAGCTAAAGTCATGGAGTTGGAGGAAACCTTTAAGGGCCTTCTGATCTAACTCCTTGCCCAGACAGGAATCTGTAAATAAGTATCTCTTGAGAGGTGGCCATCTAAACTCTGTTTATAAACCTCCAAAAAAGAACAGTCTACCACCTCCTAAGGTTTTGTTGGAAACTTCTCTCTTGTCATTTGCATCCCCCAGATTGAGTCCTTTCCTCTAGAGCAACAGAATGCATAAACAATCATGTCCCAGGGTTGTGTCTACAGGTGGGCTGTGGGGAGGAATGTCTCTTTGGCTTTTGTTTGTTTGTCCCCTGACAAACAGCAATGAGGAATCATGCTGGCAAATGTTGCAGAACATGACAGATAATCTCCTCTGGAAAAGTCTTCATTTTTGCTACAAGGACAACCTGTTTTCTGCAGGCTGGAGACTAGTCAACCACCCTTCCCTCCATAGTATCTGTTTCTCTTTTATTATCTTCATTATATGAGAGAGAGAAAAACAAACAAACAAACAGACTGATTACCACTTGATCTGTAAATAAATACTGAAGAAAAAAAATTAACAGTGCATAGTGGAAGATGGGATATGTGATTGGATAAGTAAGGAAAGTGGCATTTCAGCAACTGAAGACAAAGTCAGTCCCCTTCTATTCTCAATGGTCATTCTTATCTAGATCTTTCTAGATACCACTCTGAAAGAAAATGTTCTTTGGGACATTCTTCTGAAATTAGTGGTACAAATCTTTATTAGCTCCAAAGTATGTGATCTGAGAACACTGTAAGAATTTTACACCCTTTGTCACCCCCCTTAACCCAATGATTCTAGTAAAACACACAAAAAAAGGAGACACCAGCTACTGATCCTATGGAACTGATTTCTAATTCAAGGATAACTCTGGGATGCATGATTTCCCCCTTTTCTTTTTAATAATGGAATTATAAAACAAACCAGAACTTTGGGAGGGCCTGAACAGGCATGCCGAGGGATTCTGGGAGTTGTAGTCCAAAATGGTAACTTTTACAAGCTGTCATCCAATATATAAGAAAATATCTCTGTCAGTGAGGTCTTTCTTTATGAATGCTTGTTACAACTCCTGTGCAAATTAATCACCACATCTATCTGTGAAAATCCAAAGTGCTTATCGCCTTGAGAAATAAAGGAATACAGTCTGCTACCGATAGCCCTGGGAAATCAATGGTCCTGTTTCCATTGATTTTATGTAGATCTGGACTGCTGGCAAAGGGTATACCTCATTTAGGAGGGGATGTCACTCTTATTTAGTTATGGCCTGTGGTCAAGCAAATGAAATTATTTTATCTATTTGAGTAGCTGAATTATGAAGACTATCCAAGTTTCCTAAAATCCATTGATACAGTATTTGTCCTTGGACAATGATTCTTTCATTCACTAAATTGCAGCTATATTATGATAGAAATAGATCCAGGAAAGGATAATTGGTTATAGATAATGAAAAGCACTAATAAGTTATCATGTCAGAAACAAGCATGGTTAGCATAAAACTCTCTTTTATATTGTGTATATACATATATATATATATACACACACACGTGTGATGAAGGGATGCACCCACACTAAAATTAGAAAACACACTGCAAAGTTTGTCTGGCACAAGCCTCACTGGAACAAGCAGACATAAGCGTGTAAGAACAACTGTATAACACTATTTCATTTGGGTCTGGGGGGTGGATGTCTGAGCCAGTTGCCTGTGGATGCCGGAAGGAAATTGTTGTAGGTGACAGCCTTCTGTATCTGATAGATATTCTCTATCTGCTGATTCCAATTTGTCAACAGTAAATAAATAAACAAAACAAATTCTTAAGCCTTAAAAGACACACTGCACTATGCAATTTGAAAATATTGTTTAATGGGACAGATTTTGAAGGCCGGTGTTATGCTCATCCATTCCTGAGAGAATTTAGGCTGTATTAGTCAGGCAGTGCAATCTAACTCTATTTAAATCAATAAAAGGGAAGCAAAGCCACATTTTCAATTTTAAGCCTGCTTTAACATGACTTTAGTGCCACAATTTATCACCCGAAATGGGCCAGCAGTTATATTCTTAGAAGTAATGATTCCCAAAATCTGGAAATGTTAAACACCAGAGCTTGGGAAAAAATGTTCCTGCTAGCTAGGGGATTCTGGGAGTTGTAGTCAAAAAGTAACTTTTCCAAGCTCTGGTTTTCTTCCTTTCCCACTTTTTTTAACCAGGTATAAGCTGTAATAGTGGATAGTTTTGCAAATTGATATTTCAATAAGGAGAATATTAAGAATTTTTAGAAATTTGCAGAAGGAAGAAGGCAACAGGACTGTTATGGAGTCAGATATTCAGAGTCACAATGTACAATATTCAAGATAAAGGGTGAAATAATGAAATTTAGAGATATCAGCCAGCATTCTTCTACAGGCAAATAGGTATTAAAATGAGTGAGGCTCATTCCCACTTACCTGAAGATAAGTCCCACTGAAATCCATGTGATTTATGCCTAATTTCTAGATATGCAAAGGATAGTTCTCCAAAATGCTTATCTAACATCTTCCTTGATATTGAAAGAAAATACATTTCAGCCAAAAGCAAAATTGCATTTTCTTTCAATTGAAACATGATTGGTTATATCATGGGGTGAGGAGACTTTTCAAAGAATTATGGAGCTTTTACAATAAAATAAGATTATTTTTTAAAAAAAACTTCCTTTATTCCTTGTTTTTCTGTGTTGGCTTTTTTTAACAGTGCATGTACAAAGAGAAAACAGAATTTTGCTGAGAAAGAGATAATTAACAAATGAGAACACAAGAAATAATCCTTAACTTCTAAAAGAGCTCATTCAAACATTCCAAAGAAAGAACATACTTTCCTAAATATAATAGTCTGATACAATTTTCTCAGGGCTGAATTATGCAATGACTTCAAATAAAGCATCCTAAAAGTCTTCTGGTTTTCATACAAACAGCTTTCAGGGGGGTGTTTTGGGGGTGGTATATGTATTTGTAAAATAAGCATGAAGCCTTTTAACAGTAAGTCATTTCACATTCTAAATTCATACATAGTGTTAAGAAGGAGTAGGTACATGATATCATAGAAACTAATGCACTAATGCATTTGTCAGCGTTAACATGATTTTACCCTATGGGCTCTCTCTCTTGGCAGCAAAGTGTTTTGGAAACAGCCTGCAGTCCCAGTTTAATAGGGAAGCAAAGCCAAACAATACTATAACTCTTGTTAGTAGGTTTTTTTAGTATACTTTATTTTACAGTACTCTATTTCTCTGGTGTATTTTCTATACTTTCTGTAATGGAAGACTTTCTTTGTTAGTACACAGTTGCATTAATGCAGAGTCAAAATCAATAAATGCAATAGGAAAGATCGTTTGGGGTTTGTGTGTGTTTTGGGAGTACTGCTACATGAGTTTTTAAAAGTTTCTAATTCTGGGATCCACCTTAGCATTCAGTTACCTCAAGATAAATGCCTTTAGAACGAGCTTTTTGTGGTCTGCACGCTGCCCTAAGCCAGCACTGTTACAGAATGGTTGGATTTCCTATTAACACACATCTCATGCTGTACTTTCTTAGTCTTAGAGATCATTGGCATCATTGTATGGTTGTTATTAAAACTGCTTTTTAATTACATTTTCAAGGCAGCAACAAGGTTTATGTTGACAGTAGTTCAGTAAAATAAGCTGGATAAGCGACAAATGAAGAGCAAAAGGAAAATGGGATAAAATAAGCAGAGTAGTATGTCTCAAGCGTTAGCAGAGTATAAACTAACAATATGATATTGCACTGTGTTAAAATTCTAAGTTGAGTTCTAGTTGGGTGGATTTTTATTTCAAAGAGCTTAAAATCCAGGTAGACAGAGAGAAAATGTTTAATTGAATCGTTCTAACTGCAGGAAATGGCTAATGCTCAGTGAGGCAAGTCATTCATATGTGTATGTATAGATGGGAGTGCACACCTGCACAGGCAAAATAATAATAATAATAATAATAATAATAATAATAATAATAATAATAATAATAATACAACCGATATCCACATGTGTCAAGATATGAACCATATATTACGAGCATTTTTTTCCTGTGAGTGGATGAGCAAGAGAGAGAGGGAGAAAGAGAGAGAAAGTAAATATGGTAAATCTAGAGTAAGAATAATATAGTTTTTAAATAGCAGAATACTTTCGTGAATAGTCTGTTTTTCTGCTCACTTCTATAATGCAGCTACTGTGTGATTTGAACAGAACTTAAAGTGGATTGTTGCCAGGTACACACTGGCATTGATTATGAGGAATGGTGGGGGGAAAACCAACAGAAGCCTGAAAATGTTGACTGAAACAAAATAGTATGATGTCCAAGAAGGTTATTTTTCAAATTCTGTCTTTTGCTACATAAATATCCTGAATATTTGTTGCAATTTTTCATCTCTGCATTTACTTATCAGTTTCATTTGTAGGCTTCCTATATACAAAATGTACCATTGATTAACAAAATATCATAGAGAACATTTAAATTATATGTAACATTTTTGCAAGTTTATGAATTGTTATTAGCATTTCATTGACCACCATCAGCCCCATTCCATAGTTGGTGTTGTTAACTGCTGTGTTTTAAATTTTTAAAATTGTTTTAAAATACTATAATGTTGTTCCCTTTCACAGTGGCAGAACAAGGGCACTCATCTAACAATTGTTGTTGTTAACTGTCGGCTAGTCAAGGCAAGTCAACTTTGACTCATGGCAACCCCATGAATGAACCCCTGGATTGTCTAGAAACCCTATAATGAGGCAATCGATTTCACAGAACCAAAATAGTAACAAATCTACTCAGTTAAAGTCATTGTATGTTAAAGTATTCAGGAAATATGTATAATTCTGCATTAGTTCATGTCTTTTTCATATAGCTGCAAAAGAGATTATTATATTTTAAAAAAAAACCCTTAAATGTCAATAAGAAAAAGCCCACAAATAAGTGGGAACTAACATTTTAACTGGGGGAAAACACACAATGCAGTCAATAGTAAATAAAATAATTCTCTCTGGAAAAGAGAAGTGGAGGGAATCGAGGGCTTTCCTTTGTACAGGATTATGGAGTGCTACAAAAGAAGCATTTAAATCTCTAATTTTTCCTGACAATTAACAATGAAAAGCAGATGTTTACAAAGCTGTTTTATATGCTGGTTTATAAGATGCTAAAATATGGTTTGTGGATGTCAAGTAGGAAGAGCTGGATAACTGCTTGTCTGGTATATTTTTAAAAGCATTTTCATTGGCTCGGTTATTGTTAATAATGAAAGAAACACTTTGTGTTACATGGCGGAGACTAAACTGCCATCATAAAGTCCTCCAAAACACACACACACACACACACACACACACACACACACACAGAAAGAAAGCCAAGTCTTAAGATGTAATTTACAAAGATAATAATAACACAGAATGATTTCACTTCTCTGAATGCTCCACATTTGCATACCAGGACTGTGCACAATGCACTCATAATGCACATTCATAAGGACAAGGACTTCTTAGCAAGGCAAACTGCAGCCCAAGATCTGCACGTTAACAGCAATCTTAGTCCTATGGTGGAGCGGGGGGGGGGGACCAGTTTTTATTTGGATCCCAGGTGCCGGTTGCTTATTAAAAATGAAGTTTACATTCAGCTCCACACCTTTGCAGTGCCTGATCATCTAAAGGATAATCCTGCCTTGCACGATGCCATGCAAAGCAATTATACTAGCTGTTGTTTAGTCAGTGCTGGTGGGGCGGGGAGGAATGGAAACTCAAGGCACATGTGAATTATTGTTTTCAAAGACTTATTATTGTCACGTTCATGTAGCTGTACTTTTGCTCATATGAAGTGCCTTAAATTCATTATTAGTTGAAGCTCAGTGAAGATGACTTCAATTTATCTGATTCCTATGCACAAAAGATTCAGCCCGAAACATTTGCACAGAAAGCATAACATAGACATTCAACCCTGTGTTCTAGAATAAAGACATAGGATGCTTCACATTAATTACGCGTTAACATTGTACTTTCCTGAATGAATTTGAGAATGAGTACCGTCGAGGAGATTGCCAGTGTGGTACAATGGTTTGAAAGTTGGACCAGGACTCTGAGAGACCAGGGTTTCAATCTCACTCAGCCATGGAAGCCCACTGGGAGACCATGACCAACCCACACTTTCTTAGCCTCAGAAGAGGGCATTGGCAAATCTCCTTTGAATGAATCTTGCCAAGAAAACCCTGGGATAGGGTCACCATAGATGACTTGAAGGCACATAACAGCAAACAATGGTGGTGGTGGGAGGACAAGATATCATGTTTGTATAGAGATTTTAATCTGTGTCTGCTACCTGTCTAGCCATAAGTTGGAAATGACTTGAAGATACACAGCAGCAGCAGCAACAACAACATCATACATGATCAGGACACCATGTGGGAAGGCAACCCACCTCAAGGATCCTACTGGCCACTTTCTCTTTAGATCGCACAACTTTTGGTGGTGATGACAACTAGAAGCTCCAAGCTATCCTGACCATTGGGATACAGGGAGTTGTAATGGGGGGGGGAGTTACCAAGCAGGCGTTTCCAAGTGCGGACAAACAGAACCCCCTCTGGATGCCAAAAAACAAAAACAAAAAAACTCTTTGGCAGGCTGAGAAGGGGAACCTTATTCTAAGGGCCTTTCCACAGTACACTGTTATAGTGCTACTATTCCAATTTCAACCCCCTGTGGAATTCTGGAGTTTGCAGTTTAGGGAGGGGCATTTAGAATTCTCGGCCAGAGAGCTCTTTGGCCTCAGTAAACAGATTTCCACAGGATATTGAAAGTGGCATAATAGCACTATAACAGTGTAGTGCAGACAGGCCCTGATGCAAGAGAGTTATCCTTCAACCCTTTCACACTATGCTGTTATAGCATGATGATTCCACTTCACAGGTCTTGGTTTCATCCTATGGAATGCTGGGGTTTGTAGTTTAGGGAGGGGGCTTTAGAACTCTTAGCCAGAGAGCTCTACTGCCTCACCAGACTATATATCCTAGCATTCCACAGGATGTACCCATGATAGTAAAACTGGAATCATAGTGTTCTAACAGTGTAGTGTGGAATGGTCCCAGAAGAACTCCCATTCATCCCCCCTCCTCATCATTATTATGTCCCCTTTCCAGCCAGCCAAGCAGCTGAGCTTGGCAGTCTTCCATTTGGCATTGGAAGCAGTGGGAGTTCAATGCAATTTGGGCACCACAGAGTCCATGCAGAAGCCGCCGAGGGTGGGTTGCCTACATATAGTATACACTGACTGGCAGTAGCTCTCCGTTGTTTCAGACCCAGGAGTTTTCCCCAAGCCCTACATGGAGGTACCCAGGCTAGAATCTGGAACCACTTGCATTCAAACTGTCTGCTCTGCTACCAAGCTAGGGCCTTTCTTCTAAAAGGTCTGGGCTGTTTTTCAAGCTATTACAGTTTCTACTTCCTACACTACTGCACAGATGCAAATCGAATGTTCTTACCTTTTTGAGTATTTTGTTTTATTATTTGTGGAGAGAGTGTGTTATTTTGTCATTTGCACTAAAAGGAAAATATTTATTATAAATTTAAATTTTAAGTAATTTTAGGTGTGCTTGTGTTTAACAAATATAAATGACATAGTAAGCTAGTTTTATATTTCATATTTTTAATATATATTCTCTGATTTGTTTTCTGTGTAATCAAGTGTCATGGTCATGACTATAAATAATAAAGTTACAGTACTAGATGCCCCTTTCCATGTGAGCAGTGATAGCTGGCATTTCTTTTTATCCACTGCATGTCCACTGCCCAAGTGCCCTGGGAGAGTCTAGGAGGTATAGTCAAAAAAATAAGTTTTCTAAGTTCTGCTTATGACAGATATGAAAGGGTACATATCCATTTGGGATGGGGTCAAAGAAGTGAATAATTTCCAAGCTGCGGAAAGATTTACAGACCCGGTAATTCACGTGCATTGTCCACATGTGCCTGATTAATATGTGACACAGTGTTACTGTGCTTATACCATTGTGCATATGCTAATTTTAGACTGGACAAACCTGTGAAGCAAATATTATTTGCTTATACCGAACACGAGGGAGGAAATAAAGTTGCTTTTCTTTTAGGTCACCCAGTACTCAGCAACTCACCCTGCCACCTGCCTCTACAATCTTCAACAAAGATAAAGAGAATATGCCACCCCAGGAAAGAACCAGAGATCTTTCACATTACACAGTTATAGCGCTATGATTCCACTTCAACTGTGATGATTCCATCCAAGTTTGTAGTTTAGTGGATCACTAGAGCTCTCTGGCTGAGAATTCTAAATATCTCCCCCTCAATAGTCAGTCCCAAGGTTCCTTAGGACAGAACCGTGGCAGTTAAAGTGGAATCATAGCACTATCACTGTGTAGTCTGAAAGGGCCCTTACTCTCTTTTCAATTATCATTTAACTCAGAACACCCACTCTCACTTTCACAGAGCAGATTTTGCATTTGTTCTCATAGACTGGAAATGATTGCTAATCATGACATAATCCTACAGTAGAACTGTGATAGATTTGGAACTGGAGCCTGATGAGGAATGGAGAGGGACATCCAGAGGAGCCTGGGTCAGACTGCATCCCAAACTGGGCAGGGACAGTATTTCCTCCTTTGCTCCTTGTCATTCCCACAGTGGAGGGCCACAGGAAGTAAGTTTGGTGTTTTATTCCACTTTTTATTGTTAAGGTGAGGTAGCAAGTTGCAAATGAACTAAATAAATAAATTTCTGGCTTATGTGTATTTACCCCTTCCTTCCTTCCTTCCTTCCTTCCTTCCTTCCTTCCTTCCTTCCTTCCTTCCTTCCTTCCTTCCTTCATTCCTTCCTTCCGTAAAATGTAATTCTAAAGATAGTAGTAATAAAAGGTGATGAAACTGTTGTGAGGGCTGCTCAATTTTAGGACATTTCCATTTTTGCTATTGTTCCACTTTTCAACATCCTGTGGAATTCTGGAGTTTGTAGTTTACTGAAGCCAAAGAGCTCTCTGGCTGAGAATTCTAAAGGTCCCTCCCTAAACTGCAAGCCCCAGGATTCCATAGGATGTCGAAAGTGGAATAACAGCACTGTAACAGTGTAGTGTGAAAATGGCCCTAGTCTTAAATCCGTGATCTGAATAGTGCTTACTTGCAAATAAGTGCATTTAAGCTGGCAGGCTTTATAGTTCTCTCTCTTTTGTTTTTGTTGCTATGAAGTAATGTCTTTTGGGAACTGCAGAAAGCTTTATTTTTGCAATCTGAATGGTTATTGTTATCTACAACTTGACAATTTTCTATGCAAAATAAACCTAGCCCATGTCCTAACACAAAAGCACAGCACCTTTTAATATTCAAAAGAGAAGCAGAACCAAAACAGCTCCTTAATGACTCTGGACAGCTGCTGCGAGGGGTAAAGCAGCTAATTGGACCACATAAGGATAAACGGAAAATGGTACCCATTCTGGAATCTAGTAGTTGGAATGGACTACTCCACATCCATTCCTGGAGAAGAGAAATAACCTTTCCAATGGTCCTTCCAGGGCAAATGAGTCTTCCTAGAATCAGCCTCATTTTCAGTGATTTTACAGTATTTACTGATCAGTTTTGTATCCTGCAATTCCTTGGTCTACTAGCAGGGATGTGTGTAATCTTATTTTAATACTCTCAACAAAGAGGATTTAGAAGTAAGTTAATCACAGTAATAGAATCATAAAACCATAGCATTGGGAGGGGCCTCATCGGCCGTCAAGTCCAACCTCCTGGTCAATGCAGGAACTCCAGTTAAACCATCCCTTGCAGGTAGTTACCCAGCTTGTTTTTGAAGACATCCAGAGGAAGAGACCTTACCACCTCTCTAGGCAATTGGTTCCACTGCTGAACTGCTCTTCTAGCAAGAACTTCCATCTAATGTTCAGTTGAAATCTACCCACCTGTAACTTCAGACCATTAGAGCCAGTCCTACACTGTTAGGCAGCAGAGAACAGGCCTGCTCTCTGCCTCTCTCTGTGACAGCCCTTGAGGTTTTTAAAGAATGCAGTCATGTCATCCCACAGTCCTCTCTGACCACGCTCAGCTCCTTCAACCTTTCCTCATGCGTTTTCCATATTATCATCCTTGTTGCCCATCTCTGAACCTGCTCCAACTTGCCTATATCCTCCTTAAAATGAAGTACCCAGAACAGTGTGAGAAATAGTAGGATGATTCCTTCCCTTAACTTGAAAACTATGATTCTATTAATGCAGACTAAAATAGCATTCACCTTTTTTGCTGCAGCATTACACTGCTGGCTTATATTCAGTTTATGATCAACAATAATCCCAAGGTCCTTTCGCATGTAGTACTTCTGAGCCATGTATCCCCCATACTATACCTGTGCATTTGGTTTTGGTGGCTCTAAATGTAGAATTTTTCATTTGCCTCTGTTTAATTAAATTTTATTAATTTCTGCCAATTTTCTAGTTTGTCTAGGTCCTGTGAATTCTCTCTTCTTCTGAGCAGACTACACCATGAGGTTCATTGCCAAGTACAAGACTGAACTCCCGAATGCCAACTCCTATTGTAGCCACTAGATCCTATGGCTTCTCCTTCTTCTGTTACATCACACTAGGCAACCTCTCTCACATGCAGAAGTGACAGCTTTACAAATTGGTCTATGTATAGTTGTATATCATGTGCAGGCAGGGAGAGGGGCTGGAAAAGTTACTTATTTGGATTGGAGCTCTCAAAATCCCTCAGCCAACATGGCTGGTGGCCATACTATCTGGGGGATTATGACAGCTGTAGTGTGAAAAGTAATTTTCCAAACTCTGCATAGAGGCTTAAGTATTCTGCAATATTTGCTGTAGTTATTTATGGCTGTCTCATGTTAAAGATGAACTTTAAAGGCAATATTCCAATGAAAAACTATATTGTTATGGTTATGTGTGACTCAGTTTCACTGGCTTTAAGCAAAATCTTTAATTAGAGATGAACAGCGCAGTTCTGTGCACAGTTCCTCAGAATTAAGTCCCACGGTGTTCAACAGGCCTTACTCCTGGATAACTACATAGTCACATTGCACTGGGTAACTATATATGGGACTGCAGCCAAAGCAACCTGCAGAATCAAAATCAAGGTTGTGGTTTGGTGGGAAGAGACACACAGCTGGGGAAAATATATTTATCATTGCTGCCCACCCACTTTCCTTCAAAAAGCATAGGATGCATCACATTTGGATTATCCCATATATCTCTTGTTGGCTTTCCTGAAAGAGCACCCCACCCCAAAAGAGATATGGGCTTGCATTGTCCCAAACAGTCCAACCCTGTACGTTGCTATTCCAAAATAAGTCTCATTGGCATGAATCCCAGTTGTAATTCCAGCCAGAGCAGACCTGTTGAATTGATGGGAAATAGGTAAATGTTCACTCACCATTCAGCCACTGATTCAATGAGTCTACTTTGGTTGAGACTACCAACAGCATTTAGGACATAAAGTCCAAAGGGCCTTTACCCCAGGTGACGGTGTACCACATTGCAGGCTAAGTCCCTATTCAATCTACTGTAGCAAGGCTGGGAAACCAGTGAGATTCCTGATATCACTGAACTCTAATTCCTATCAGCCCCTCTTAGCATAGACATCAGTGAGACATAATGGGAGCAGGAATTCCTCAACATCTGGAAGGCCACCATTTCCTCAGTCTTTGCAGTATACCATATTCGTTTATATCCAGTAGGGATGGAATCATGTGCCCTCCAGACTTGGTTGGACTGCAACCCCACCCCTTTGGTTATGCTGGCTAGAGCTACTGGGAGATGCAGTCCAACAACCTCCTGGAGGGCTTCATGATTCTCATCCATGACACCTGCCCACACCAGTCATCTTTTTAAAAACTCATATCAGAAAGTTGGAGTGAATAACCCAACCTTCACAGACAAATAGTAACACTGTTGATTTAAATCTGTGTTTGTTAGGGGCATGATGAATTCTGGGCATTATCTTTTTCCTAATAATTGAGAAGGGGAGGGTGAGTCCTGAAATGGTCTCCCTTCCATCCCAGACACAAGGAAGAGATTCTCTCTGCCTGGCAGTAGGGTCTGTTTGGGCAGGCTTCCCACTGCTGGCTGTACAAAGGATCCCGAGGCGTTCACAGCTTCTGCAGAATGTGCTTTGGAATATAAAGAAGTTTCAGATAATTAAGATGCAAATAATTGTTTTTCTACATTACCCAATTTAATGACTTGGGCCTAGCAAGCAAAACAGATCCAGCCTTGCCAATTTTTTAATTTTATAGTCTCCTCCTTGAAGAGCTCCCCCGCTTTTCCCTAGTATAGCCTCAAGGCTGTTTGTTTCTTAGAAATCTATTCCCAGTTATATATATTAAACATAATGTACCTTTTCAAGGATGGGCATCTAACACTTTTCAAAGGGCTTTTCATTGAGATCTTGACTTTTTCTTCTTCCCTCCCTCAAAATTAATAGAGGTGCCTCATTTTGATTTGAAGAGGGGTTTGATTTTTCCAAACACTGTTTACGGGATTCCGCTCCTGATATTTTCACATAAATATAAATTATTTATCTCTGCAGGTTGGCAAAAATGAGGGAGTCGCACATGTTGAAGGGGGCAAGAAGTGGGGTTTTCTCTAATCATCAGCAGCAGAGACTTTGAGAGATTGCATTGTGAGCTGAAGTCAGGATTTTTGTGGAAAGAAAATAACTGGATGCAAATGCACAGTGTGCGGCTGCAAACTAATATGTGAACAGTCTCTTCCAGTTTTTAATTTCCAATTCAGAATGTCATAAAGCCACAGAACAGATGGAGATCCATTTTTTTTTCTGGGGCTCAGAGAAGTTACCTTTTTAGGCTACAATTGCCAAAATTTTAGGAGTTATAGTTTTTTAAAAATCCCAAGTTCAAAAATAAACCTTTCTAAGCTCTCTGAGTTCCTCTATCTTGTTTCAGCGCTAAGGCTGAATTCCAGAACATCAAAAGTAAGAACAGAAGGTTCCTGAACAGGTGCAGAGTGCATTTCCATTTCCACTAAGTTAAGTGTTGAGAGTCCTGGCACATAACAGATTAGGAAGAAGGGCTTCAAGTTTAGACAGCATATTTCAGAACAGATGTGGGTCCCTCATGTCTCACATCTCTTTTTCTAGAAGAGAAGTACTGAGAACTGTGATTCATGTTATATGGCTCTGTTTGCTAAATTTCATTTTGGAAAGTTAACTTGATTTTCAAGCACCATTGCTGGACAAAATAAACAGTACTATATGTAGTCACTGGAATATTCCCAAACTGCAGTTAAATAGCTGGCACCATTTCATTTTCAGTTTTATATGGAAACCTCAAAAATAATGTTTTTTCAGATGTTTTCGTTGCTGTGTGAAAATTCTTTTTGGGGGAGCCAGACCCTGCAGTCCCTAAATTCCCCCATTAAAGATTTTTTTAAGTGTGATGGAGTAAAATGTAGATCACAGGCATGGATACCATTTCAGATTCCAGTGGGAAGAGATGTTGGGTGCGTGTGTGCAAAATTCAGCACATTCCAAAAGCCCTTAAAGTCACTAAAGGTGAAATTGTGAAGAAATAATTTCTCCTAAAGAACATTTCATTTGTGATGATTCATAATAACTAAAACAACCTTATCCACCTAGGACAAATAGGCGCCCTTTTCTAAAGCAAGGGGATTTGCACCTTTGCCATGAAAACCTCGTACACAGAGCCATTTAATTTATAACCGGAAACATTTAGTGTGTCGAACGTGTGGTTTAGCAAAAATATATGTACTTCCAGTCACAATCACATGAGAGCTGAAATGTGTCAGGATAAACTATCCCAAAATGGTGCCCCTGAGAATAAGAACTACAACATTCCTCTCAAGATACAGATGAGAAACTTCCAGAATCCCTTAGCTAACATGGGTCGCGCCAGCTGGGATTTTGAGATCTGTGGTCCAGTCCAGTGACTTTGCCAAACTGAGAAATTGCAGATAGGAAGACTGAGCCTGAGGGTGCATATAAGTTATGCTTTTACCATGTACCATGACACTGTGCCATTCCCAAACATTTATATGCATCTCCATTTTTTCTTCCATCTTTTTTCTTGCCTAAGAAAATCCATTATGGAAGAAAAGAGAAAATAGCTGCATGTGTTCATTTGAGTATGTGTAGTAGAAGCCTGCTGTCTGGAAGACCCCTAAGAGAAAGAGTGACCTGCCAAAGGTTGTCTCACGAGTTCATGCCGTAAACTTAGGATCTTCTCACTGGTAACTAGGTTTCTGAGTCACTATGCCACAGTTCGGAGGATATGCTTTGCACTTGTACCTTGACAGGAATGTTGGGATGCCTGTTCTCAGGGGCACAGTTTGAAAGCACATCCCTTTGCTTTAAAATCCCTCCCAAAATAACTCTCAGAATTCTTCAGCTAGTATGGCTAGTGGTCATGCTGGCTGAGATTCTAAGGCATGTATTCCAAAAGAAGAGACTCATCCAAGATCTGTGCCATAAAAGGATAATTCTCTACAGGGTTGGTGTAACAATTAAAAGAGTATATTGTATATTGAAGTGTGAACCATGTAGCCCATTATGGACTGCACTGCCCAGCATTTTTCCTCACTGGTTACACTGATTCAGTCTGGAAATCAATACTCTGTCCATCCTGTAGATAAGCACTTTTACATATTTGGAATATTTGCATCATCTGGCCTCATGGACAGACTGAAGTTGCCTGGCATCAAACATTACTTCTATTGCTTCTGAAAACTCAAGAACCACTCTCCTTCAGTGTTATAATTTTGTAACTAAAAGAAATGTACAAAGATGTTTGATTGTTTTCGTCTTGCCAGCTGATGCTGAAGTTAGGTCACCTCGGCTGCAGCCTCCTCCTCTTAGCCTCTTATTGTTCACTTATTTACTCAATTTATGTCCCGCTCTTCTCCTTATGAAGGACCCAAAACAGCTTACAGCACTTAAAAAATACAAGTAAAGCATTGTTTATACAAAAGTCTAAAAAGAAGTACATAACAGTACAATTAAAAATAAGAGTAAAGTATTTCAAGAAAGAAAGAAAGAAAGAAAGAAAGAAAGAAAGAAAGAAAGAAAGAAAACCTCAACCATCACCACAAACCCTTTCTGTCACATAGATTTTCAGCCAAAGGCCTGATTGAATAAAAATGCCTTAATGTATGTGCTTTCCAGTCACCTGTTGTTATGATGATGCCATAGTCCTAGAAGCAGAATGAAGATACATTTGTCAGTTTAGTACAAAAGACCCACTATTCAAAGGAGAAGAAAACACAAACTTATAAAATGTGTGTCTCCCTGCCAATGCCTACATTTGTTCTTAGTTTGAAGAACATGAACTGGAAGTTAAAAACATTTCCTCTTATGCACCACTGAGAAGATGAAAACATCAAAACATGAGAAATAAGTTATCTATAGCATTTTGTTCCCTCATATCTCCTTCCTGTCTCTCTGCTTCATGATATAACTTTCCCTGCTGCTCCCATACAGAAATATATTAGGCTATTGAAGATCCTGCACTCGTCCAAGTGGAAGAAAGCTGCTTGCATGATAGTGGGGCACTGAATCCACTCTGGGTTTTAGTCTGAATTTTAAGAGATATTCAATGTGCTCCTCAGATGCATACAGCAAGTACCACTGAAGTTTATTTTTTTTTAAATAATTTTATTAAGTTTTGCAAATAAAAAACATCATCTCAAATTGTACTTTTACATGTAATGTTTTTGGTCTTCCACTCTGATCTAGTTATCATTTTCTAGATATCTACTCACATATAAAAAATTATGCCTCACAATTCTATGTTCATCTTACGTGCTTGATCTTGCATTTCTCTCATCAACTCCTGTTATGTTACAGTTATTTCTCTTTAATTTCAACCATAATTCAGACATTTTCACTTGGCAGTTCCCAACAATTACCCATTACAATTTGCCATTCTGCTTTTATCTGATCATCTGATTTCCCCTTTAATCTTTGTGAAACAATATCCACATTTCTATTCTCAGTAAATGTCCCCCCTCCATTGTTCAATTGTGGGTATTTGCTGAGACTTCCACAATTTGGCATATTCAGTTCGAGTTGTCGTTATCATGTACAATGTTAATCACCAATGCCTCTTAATGTTAGTATTCTCAAGAACATTTGTCATGTTTAACAAATAAAATTCAGGTTTTTTTACAAATTGAACCTTCAGTATTTCACACATCTTTTTATGTATTTCACTCCAATATTTCTTTGCCTTGGGACATGACCACCACATATGAAATATTGTTCCCACCTCTTTCTGACATTTCAGTACCACTGAAGTTTAAAGAAGCGCTCTACCAGGTGCACTTTATTCCATGCAGTGTCACAAGACAAAAATCAACATATGCACAAATTGGACTAAATCTGAATAAATTTGCATGATCTGCCCAACTGCAGGTCAATCGAATATTTCAGTCAAGTCATGACATGGATAGAAATCCTGTGGCGGGGGGGGTGTTTGTTTTTTACATATACTGTTGCAGTCATAATTCTACTGGCCAGTGAGGTGGCTACCAAGAACTGCCAGGACATGAAAGCGAGGAACCTGTGGATCTGGCTCTCCCAACCAGGAGGGGCCATAAAGGTATCATCAACAAATATCTGTATGCCTAATTCCCAGATTATGTTTTCCAATGGTCCATCTCTGACAGTGGCTTTGTTCATGAGTTAGTAGACATTTGGTTTACTAACTGGGTTGTAGAGATTCTTTTTTTAATAAAAAGCATTTATGTCAGAGAAGTAAGGCCAATGCACAGTTTCCACCACTGCCTTGGGCTTGCTGAACTACTGCAGTGGTCTATAATTTATGTTGAATTCTAAGGAAATATGTTCTTTCCTATTCATTTCTTTAAATTCCATCTAGAAATGTGATTGCCTCCCATGACCATGGAAAGTAGATTGCAGTCCAGCTGTAGTATGAACAAGACAACAAACACTGGAACACCTCAGCTACAATTTATTAATCACTTGCCCCAGGGTTTTGGTACACCAATGTCATGTCCATAACAGCAGCATAAGAATTAACTTTCTGTTTTAAGTCAAGGCTCTATCTAATCCAACAGCCTATCTCCAGTGATCAGTTAAATCTGATGTGTGATAAGAAATCCAGATGGGTGTTTGATCTCTGGGATTGTGCAGTTCATCCTGAATTGAGTCAAATGACATATGTGGTATCCCACAGTATCTTGGTGTACTTCCTATTTTCACTCAGATCATTCCACCCTGGGAATAATCCAGAATGTGGAGTTGATAAAGACAGCCTGATCTCTTTTTTCATGTATGGATTGTCCCCCTGCTTACAAAGCTAGAGAACACATTTACTTCTCATATTATACTAAAAATAATTTGTCTCCGTTAGCATCAACTGAGACAGTTTAAGTACAATTATATCAATGCATATGTCCTTGAATTCTCAGTTCCTCTTCCATGTCCACTATAGCAGCATTACAAATTGATTCAGCTATTCCATATATGCATATGAATGCTCTGCAAGATAATACAGTCCTCCACATTTGTGGGTTTGACATTTGCAAATTTGATTGTTTACAAGGTGCCCACTTGCCTCTCCTCCATTCTTCCCCTCCCATTCACTTACCTTTTGCTTGGGAGTGTGGAAGGAAGGTATGCATGCCTGAGCAAAAGGCAAGAGAATGGGAACAAAGGCACACGTGTGCCTTCTGCATGCTCAAGGCTGCTCTCTCCCATTCACTTGCCTTTTGCTTGGGCATGGAAAAGGAGGGCAAAGTGCCCCCAAAAAGGCAAGTGAGTGGGTGTAGAGGCATGCCCGTGGCTCTTCCACACTCAGGGCTGCCTTGTCACATTTGCTTGCCTGGGTGCCTGGAAGGAAGGCAAAGGCAAGTGAACAGGATGGGGGAAGCTCCATCGAGCAACAGGAGAGTTATTCATGTTTTTTGACTTTTGCAAGGATTCTGCACCCTAAAACCTTATGAAAGTCAAGGGGCCACTATACAGCTCATTTTCACCTCACTGAATTACCTTTGCTACAGTTACACAGATGGTCAGTTATTTCTACCACTAGTTTTTTTCTTCTATAATGTCAAAACATAGATCTTCTTTTAAAAAACAAACAAAACCCCCTCCAAATAAATGAATACATCTCTGTGACACTTTTGTTTGGAGTGTGTTTGTTATCTGAAGGTGACACACAGCTCAACCATCCCTAACATGTGAGTCAGGTGAAACAGAAGAGGTTCTGGACAAGTACCTGGCAGATGCGATGGACTATATCAAGTCCAATAAACTGAAGCACACTCCTGGTCAGACAAAAGTGCCATTGGTGGAATGTTCATCTATCCAGGGTGCTCAACCAATTCTCTCCAAAGAACAGAGGAGCATAGCTTGAGGTTGCTTACAGAGCCAGGAGTGTCTTGTGTACATGATTCCACATCCAGTTTGGAGGCAGACAAGGAGGAGGAAAAGTTGGCAGAGTCCAAGGATGCAGTGCTTCTGGCTGTGGGATGTGGTTCAGGCTTCTGACCTTGAACCTGAAGCCACTGGACATGTAGCTGGTGGGCAGGAGCCTGCAAAACTTTATTCTACACAGCTGGAGACAGGATCCTTAGGAGTACCTTAATTAAAGTATGAGGAGTTGAGTGTCTCCTACACTATCATGCCAGCCCTACAGGGCACGATAGGCAGGCACCAGGCAGGAGGTTATGGAGAGAATAAGAGGCCCTTTGTAGCCTGTTTTTAACCCCACATTCTGAGAATGTCCATTCTCTTAGCAAGGGGACAAGGCATAGGAGGGTGGACTGGAGGGACAGGCTCATAAATCCTCAACTAACCTTCAGTCTTTGTTAGTGTAAATGATTCACTTGGATAAAATATGCAAAGAAATCCTGTAGCACCTTTGAGACTAATTGAGAAAAAGAAATTTCAAGCAGGATTCCTTCATATTTTGTTAGGCTGAAACAAACTAATATGACCACGTCTTTGAATACCGACTCATATCGAGTTGCCCTTAGCTCTGCAGGTATTGGTACTGCCTTACCAGACTTGGCATCTTATTGTTTTGCTGCTTAGCTTCAGTTGTCCATGCTCTGCAGGCTTCTTCTAGGTTAGATGATTTCACTGTGTCTTTGATTTAGCTAGTCTATTATGCACTACTAAGTCATTAACAGGAGAGTAAGTGTGGGTAGTGGTTTGAGCGTTGGACTACAACCCTAGAGACCGGGATTTGATTCCGTGCTCAGCCATGGAAACCCACTGGATGACCTTGGGTGTATCAACATTCCCAAACTTGGAAAACCCTGTAATAGGTTCACCTTAGGGTCACCATAAGTCAGAAATGACTTGAAGGCACACAAGAACAAATGGTTAATGGGAGAGTTAGTGGGACCACATCTGATCTGAGACCCTGTTCATTTCTAAGCTAGGTTCAAAATGTCTGTGCTTTAGCTGACAGCCTTTGTTTCACAGACTAGAGCATGGGTGTCTGCAAGAGAATCTTTTCCATATATCAATCCTCCTCTTATCTCCCCTTCCCCAAGGTATCCATGGAAATCAGTGAGAGCATCTTTTGAGCAATGGCACTTTGTCTATGTCCAGAACAGTTGCTTGGCACTTACCTAGCTATTTTTGTAAGCCACCCTGAGATCTTTGATTTAAGGCAGGGTGTAAATATTTTAAGAGTAAATACATAATAAATTTACTGTCATTGTGATGCCAGGTGAAGGCGTCTTGTTTGCCCAGGCTTTTCATTCATTGAAATTTTAAATCTTCTTAATCTTTTATCATCTTTTTATGCACTGTGAAATGTTTATCTGTTTGGAGTTTTTTAACCTGAACATTGCCTGTGTTCTTCTGTATTTTTAATTACTGTTTTAGGTGTTTTATATATATATATATGGCATTTTTATTTCTCCATATACTGGTTGGCCTTAAAAGATCAATTATTATTGTTAGAACAGTTGTTGATGGTGATGATGGTCGTGGTGATAATCTTAGTGGTGGTTGTGATGATAATGATAATTAATAGTACCCTAATGTTGCTGCTATAGTATCTTTGAAACAATGACATCTTATTATTGATACACTTTGAATTTAAAAGAATCACAGTATTATCTGAACACAATATAGCTTCTTTGTTTTGGGTCGTGATGATTTAGAAACTTGAATTTCCCAAATGCAGTCCTCAACAAACCTGGCATTTCAGCTTAAAGCATCAAAAATTGGGTAACTGCTATAGAGCTGGAAATAAATAACGCTCCTTTTCCATCCTTTAAATGGATTTATTTACTGGCCTATACCTCAAGGTACAGTTAACTTTAGATGCAACTAAACTTTGTACACTGTGGAAACCATTCCTAGATGTCAAAGTGAAATAGCAACCCTAATGAGCAATGTTAAAAAAAGGCAGGGCCCATTAGTTTAAAGATGCATAGAAACAGCCAAAGATGACAAGCATGCATAAAATTCAAAACATGATGGAAAAGAGAACAGGCAACTGAACCACATAAATCAGTGTTTTGAATTTTATTTCTCTGTGGGTATAATTGTACCTTAGTTTCTTATAATGATTTATTGAGGTAAATATTCTGTATGGTTTAACAGCTACAGCTTCAAAGTGTCAGCCACACAGTCTCCCTTATTCATGAGGCAGCTGAGTATGAGAGTTGTGAATTAGCTTCTGTATTCTGGAACTTGGCAAAGTTTGTTTTTTAAGGTTCTTATAAAGGATTCATATTGATGCAGCTATTCAAATGTGAAAAACACTGCGCTGTAATGAATGAAAGAGAAAACCTTTACTGTAATTCCTAACGAAAAAGTAAATAAATGGAATAAACCATACAGAATTGCCTTCAGAAAAAAATAAAAATAAAGGAAATGTCCCTAAGTTTTTTAAAAAATCACTTTTGTTTGTACATATGGGAAGACCCCAAAGTCCTCATTTCTTGAAGAGGAAAGAAGAATTACATTTTTAAAAGAAAGGATTAAAACAGGAGAAGGAACTGGAGGAAAGTTTTAAATGGTGACATTTACGTTTCCGCTGAATGCCAAACCACACTTTCTAGCACTCTCTCTGACCAGAATAAACCAACCATTAACTAATAAAAGAGTCATAGTCCGTGAAAGCTATGATGGCATTTTAACAGTTCTTCATCTATTATTGAAGAAAGTATAATTTGCAAAATACAGCTTTTTTTCTGTTTATAGGCATAAGGCAACGATGGCAAAAATTATATGTGTTCCCGTGGTGTGGAGAGCCATGGAAGCCACGAAAACACACTGAATTTCCTGATGGCCTATGCCAAGATATTCAGTAGGAAGCCTCATTGTTGCCAAAAAACACGTGTGCCTCAGATACCAAGGATCTCCATGTGCTGATGTTTCAACATTCCTGGAGAGAAATCTAAGCCTTGGATGCTTGTCCTGGGCTTGTTGCCATGCTAGCACCTCTCCCCATCTGTCCAGAGTGGGCATTGTGCAAGGCCTCTGATAGAGTATAGCTACCCAATATATACTATACTCAACACTTTGAGAAAGCCTGAGTTCCTTGCAAGGAAATGGCTTCTTTTCTTTCCAGACTGGATTCTTGTGGTTCATTTACATAAGGTGGCCTTTTTGCATGTATTTCAACACGTGGACCTTTTGCTTTAAAGGTGAAACCTCAAAGTTTGTGAGATTCACCAAATTTGCAGTGCTCTGAGGGGATTTTGGATTTACTGCAGGACACCACATTATCATATACACAGGCTTCCTATGCTTCACATTAGTTGTGATTCAACAACATTCTTACACAACAGAAATAATGAATAGGCCCATTCATCAATATATGAGAATAATTCTGCTGCATCAAATTCCACAACACCAAAAATCTATCTCTGCCACCAGCAGCAGAGCTTGGAGTGTGTGGAGGGGAGCGGGAGGGGGTGTGGCCATGGTGGGGTGGCATGGCCATGGTCCATGGGGGGCATGGCCAGATGGCACAGGAGAGTGACCACGGGCCAGGATGCCCCAAAAACATTGCCTCCAAGGGCAAACTGCCCCCATTGTCCTGTCATTTCTATGCAACTGTCTTTCATCCACATATTAGCTCAAAGGTCTAATGCTGTGTCTCATAGTAGCTAACAAGATGCCACTGTGAAGTTCACCAGAAGAGTACAACAGTTGGTGTTCTTCAGATATTACTATTCAAGGGTTACTTCCTTGGAATCTGGAGGCTCTATACAGTCACCATGACCAGAATCTACTTGACAGAACCTATTTTTCCATGCCTAATTTACTGTTGAAGTTGTCAGCTATTACCATATCTGATGATAATTATTTATATATGTTAATTTTGCATTATGTCACATTATGTTAAGTAGTCCTGAATCTACTACCCATCCATTTAACTGAATGAGCTGGCATTCTGGAATTATGAAAGAGATGAAAAAAGGATGTCCATTGACTTCGTACCTCAAGGCCTACAAATACTACAGCTTGAGCCTATGCATGCTTCCTATGAAATAGGTCCCACTTTGTGAAATTGCTCTTATTTCCAAGAAAGCCTTCCTTTTGGAGTTCTTTGTTACAAAACTGTGAATAAATAACATCTTGACTAACTCAGATAGTTTGAGCCTCTCCATTTTAAAACCTTTGTTGGCGTTGCTGTGAGGTTTTTTTTCCTTGTTTCTTTTTGGTTTTACAATTTTATGTTCTGTTTTGTTTCTAAATTGTGTCTGTTTGCATTTATTATAAACTGCCCAGAGAAGTTTATGCTATGAGGTAGATTAAAATGTAAATAAATAATGTAAATAAATACCTGCATTTCACCAGTATTTAATGGTACCCAAACTTTTTCTCTGCTAACTGGGAGGTCAGCCCTGTTTGCTCACCAAAAGTCTCAGCAAACAGCAAGTAGCACAATGAATTTATTTCACTTTATGCAGAACAGCCTTCTGTTTTGTTTGCAATACAAAAAACAAATCTCACTGAAACCGCACAATTGCACAGTTTTGACATAACATGAGACTTGGTGCTGCCATTTCAGGATTTCATTCTTCAGGAGTCTTGGCTTCCAAACTGCAGAGAGTTGTGATACCATGCCACTGATACACAAATAGTGGAAATGCTTCTATTTCTAAGTTAGTTAGTATTTGTCGTGTCTTTCGTGTTGCTTGTTCTTAATAAAACTTACTATTTGTTACTTTAAGCTTGTCTAATTGCTCTCTGACCTGACGCTGTATACATTGGGTAAAAGATCCTAGCGAAGTTACCCTGCCTCTCGTTTAGCCAAGAGAGTGCTCGAGCTTAATTTCCCCCAGTTTGTGTTTTATTTGGTAATTTGGGTGCCCCTCCCAGGATCCCCAACATACAGGGTAACACCTTGGTTTATTCTGGGGTACATAAACAATGTGTGCAAGAGTTAGCATTAAAACAGTAAAGCACCATGACAGAGGTTGGGTTTTCAGAGCACCAAAGGCTATCTATACATATCTTAAAGAAACAAAATAAAACTGTACCTTTAAAATACCTTTACACTTATTTGGCAAAATTCCTGTCCCCCTTGAAAATGGGTGTCAAGTAGGGAGTGGTCAATTTTTCATTGGCTTCACCCTTACTTCTCCCAGATTGGTGTGGCTATTTCCAATCCGATAAGGCACCCTGTCTTTACCACACAGCTCTGCTCCCCACCTTATCACGTGACCTTTGTGTAAGAGGGCAAAGGCTTTCAGTGTTTATTTAGAACCACTTAATAATGTTATGGTAGTGTGTTTTCCGTGCTACTTTACATACTGTATACAACTCAAGCCAAGTCAGTGTTTACAAAAAATAAGCTGTAACATTTATTAAGATACAAGTAAGAACAAAGTAGTGTGTTAAAAATTTCAAATACAGGTCAAGATTGATACATTTCCTCAGTACACTTTTTAGACAATATAACAGTGAACTCTCTGCTCTGAAACAGTTCAGTTGTATCTTTAGATTTTCATGTAAGGCAGAAATATCATGTAACAGCCTTTTGGCTAAATTTAACCAAAGGTTCCAATTTAAGGCCATTTCCACACTACACTGTTATAGTGCTATCATTCCATTTTCAACATCCTGCGGCATTCTGGGGTTTGCAGTTTACTGAGGCCAAAGAGCTCTCTGGCTGAGAAAACTAAATGCTCTCCCCTAAACTGCAAGCCCCAGGATTCCATAGCAGTCACATTCTCTGACTGACTTAGGGACTCTGCTCCCTAGCTCCTTGGTAGGCTCTCACTCAAGGAATCAAAATACTCTCAAATACTTGGCTTTACATCACTTTTTATCTCAGCTTGCTGGGCTGGCTTTTTCTCCTGAGGTGCTATTCTGGTTTCATAGCAACCTGCTTCTGGTCTGCACTGGCACTTCAGATAGCCACACCTCCAAAACTTCATCACACCTCTCAACTGGAGGCAGAAAATAGAAATTCACTGAGTTCTGTATGAGGGCCTCTTCCTGCTGCAGTGGTTTTCCACTGCTGCATAGAAGTACTGTTTTTTTTTGTTTCATATTGTTTGATTTGTTTTTTTAAAAAAGCATAAGATAAAATATACCAACAGAGATACAGACAGATTATTCTTGCAACAATTTATTACGTATATGATGTAGAAAGACAATGAGAAATAAAAATGTTAATTTCTAAAGCTGCTAACAGAGCTATGGACTGTATGCTTATTTAACCCCTTACTTATTATTAATCATGAATTGTGTCATTGTGGTTATGATGTTTAAAAATACATTTTGGAAACCCATGTGAAACTTTTAAAGAAAGGAGATTGTGAACCTTTTTTTAAAAAAAGCATAATAGGTGGGATCCAACTTGCCATGGCCTAAATCCAATTGCTACTGATGTCTAAAGCAGATCAGTTAAATCAGTGGGGTCTATATAAGTGTTGATTTGCAATTGAGCAAATCATTCAATGGGTTCACTTTAGCTGGGACTAGCAATTGGATCCAGGCCCATGTACAGAAATTTCACTTAAGGGAGCTACTGTTGGAAACAAGATTAGGGATTGATTTTCTCCCAGTCCCCCTTCCTTCTGCTCTGGAGGGCTGGGAGACCCTTTTGAACAATGTGGGTGATGGGTCAGATTGCAGGGTAAATTGCCTCCTTCTTCTTAAATAGGAAAGTCTGCTTGATCTCCATCCTTCTTCAGAATAGAGGAAGCCCCTCTATTCATGGAAAAGTCACTCTACATTCAACTCAGGGCTTTATCACACCAACTGTTGTCTTGCAGCAATTGCATTGTTGAAAGAAAATGGGAATATACTACTATATAAACAATCTCTATCACATCCTCTTTGAAATAACACTGTGTTGTTGTTTTGGTGATGCATGTTTTCGCAATCAGTCTCCCACCCTAACCCATGACCCCATCTCCCTTCCCATGTCTGTGCTGCCTGGTACACGGTCTCTTTAAAAAACAAAAAACAAATCTCACTGAAACTGCACAATTGCACAGTTTTGACATAACATGAGACTTGGTGCTGCCATTTCAGGATTTCATTCTTCAGGAGTCTTGGCTTCCAAACTGCAGAGAGTTGTGATACCATGCCACTGATAAACAAATAGTGGAAATGCAGCACTATTGGAGTCATTAATGCATATTTCTCATGAATGAAAAAAGACAACCCAATAACAATGGGAATGCAATCCAACAACAGGAGAGTGATAATGTCATGTGACAGGAGAGATCAAACACAGAACTAAGACAGCGCAATTGTGCCACAACCCCCACATGTGATAAAATCCTCTATGGTGGGCCATGACTTTCATGTCAGAAGCACAGTGAATCTGCTCTGGGTGTTAATCCAGATTTTAAAGAGCTACACAAGGTGCTGATGCCTATCCTCAAAACAGGCTCAGCACTGAACTCATTATGTTTTAGTAAATTAAATCAAGTCTAGGTTTGATTCCTGATTTGAATAGATATCATCTGGACACTTACCCAGCCAGGAGTGTAGCTGTGGCATGGAAGGGCAAAATAACACATTGCTATCCAAATCTGCCCGCAAATGCATTTTTCCTTCGGCCCTCCCAAATTTCTAGCACTGCAGAGAATGAGACGTTGAAGATCCATCACATCCAGAACTTTTTTTATTTGCTGTGTTTGCATTCCCTTGGTAACTTTGCCAGCCCCTCTTTTTGGGATGCATAGTCTGTATTTTTAACTGTTCAACTAAAGTTATAAACTATTGCAATGCTAAAAAATTTGGAGATTGAAGTTAAATTTCATGAGGGAGCAGAATTTTTACTTATGAGGCAAAGGCCTCATCCCCTCCAATAGCTAATGCATCGTATTATCACAAAATGTATTGTCCCCCAAATAAATGAAACGATATACTTCACTTACTTTTTTTTCCAGCAGTGGATTACTGGGCTTGATTGAGTCCCCAGAGAAGCACAGTGGGGGTAGTTAACATAAAAGTTGTGTTCTGTCTCTGTGACAATGGCCCATTTCATTAATGCAAACTATACCTTAATGCTGGAATTATCAGGAAATTAAAAAAAAAACACCTGTTTTCCCGACCTTCATAACACCTAGCTGGGGATATAAGCTCCTCTCATCTGAAAACCCTTGTGGTATCAAATCACATGAACATCTTCTCTGTGATGTTTGGCCTACATTGGTTCATTCACATGTGTAAATCATCACTTGATACAGTCAAGCAAAAAATTTACCTGTGTGAATCAATCTGTTACATGCATGCATGTTATCATCAAGATGAGGGACAGAATGAAGGAAAGACTCCCCTGTTTTTACAAGGCAATGAACTCCACTTTTCAAAGATAAATCTCCTCCTGGTCTTTTTATTACTGCCATTCTCCAGGATAAAGTACACTAAGCAACTATCCTTTCTTCTTTGTGCTGTTCATAAAATGTTCTTCCACTAGCAAAGAAATCAAGGCACATCATATGGAAGTGGCTCTCAAGAAAGTAGCACTCAAGAAGAAATCAAGATATGTGAAAGTAGTTTTGAACAGTGATGCATTCATAACTATTTTGTGAAAATGAAGGAGCGTTCTAAAGCAGAGGTTTTATAATAGTTTCAAAAATATAAAAGCCATTTTAGAATGGGAAATATTTCTGTCCTTTATGTGCATGGCCCTTGAAAGAGCTTTCAAATATTAACAGTAAAGACATTTTTGGTGGATGATTTTTATGGTGAAAAACTGTGCTGTTTTATCTCATAAAACAAAAGTAAGAACAGACTGGAACTTTCATTGTGATTCTCATTTACTATTAGTATGGTGTATATCTATTCCTGTCTTCTGTTGATATATCCAGACTGGCTAATCATCATTTATCACAGCACTTAATCTGAAGCAGATAATGCAGTAATGGTAGAATCATAAGCTGACAGCATGGATAGGAACTGAGCCAGCTTTGCTTTTTTAAAATTTCTTGTTGGTGTTATGTGCCTTCAAGTGATTCTGACATATGATGTCCTATCCTAAGGTTACCCATGCAAGTTTTCTTCAGAGATTTGCCATTCTTTCAGGCTAAGACTTGCCCAAAGCCATCAAGAGGGATTCTACAGCTGAGTAGAGATTCGAAAATTGGTCTTCCAGAATCTTACTCCAACACTCAAACTCCTACCATGCTCCAACACTCAGCCCATGCTATCTCTCTTGTAAACCCTGCAGCAGCACAAAGACCCTCAGGATGCTACAGAAGGAAATTCCAACCATAAAGGATCCTCAACACAATGCCAAGAAATAAATGCTCCGAACTGCTTCTGAATAGCTGTGCTCATTTGGCCAATCACAACACTCACAAGAGAGCCAATTGGTATCTTCCTTTGGCATTACCTTGAAAAGTTGTGTTTACACCAAATCCCTAGATTCCACAATTAATGCTAACGTTGAAAATATGTTTTAGTGAATTAGAATTTCTTAGGGTGCGTGTCACCTTCAGGAGAACAGGGAGACTTGTTGACATGGGGGAAAATAGAATAGGAGGAAATGCACAATATGGCTCTGTTCTTAGGTAGGCTAATTTGTGCAATTTGTTTGGGAAGACAGCAGGGAGACAAAGAGAGAGAACTTCCTGGAGCCCATATCAAAGGAACTGAGTTTGGGAAATAAAATAAAAAATGAGAATAGGCAAGAGAAAAAAGTGAGTTTTTGGGATAGATTGGGGGGTTAATTTGCTTAGCCAGAGACCAAGACGCTCAAAGAAGCAGGACTCCTTCAGAATGTCAGAGCTTTTAGGCTTGAAAGGCAGGTGTCTATCCCTCAGAAGGAAAGGGTTTGGAGTCTTTTGAGAGGCACAGTGTGATTCTCTTCAGTAACTTCGTTTTCTCTATTGACTGTATTCTGGGCTGATTTATATTGTATATTATGGTATAACGTACAGCTTTGTATAATATTACTTGGCATGAGTTGCAATGAATGAATTACTCCTTTGTAATTTTGCTTACATAGTGCCATGTGCTTGGATAATTAAGAGACGTTTTTCTCAAACTCGTGCGCAATTTCTTTATCACTTGGCTTCTCGCTCTACCATACTTTCCATTCTCCTTTTTACCACCCTTCTTCATCCACTCCCTTTTAATGATACAATTAAGGTAAAATGTCTCCAGAGAACTGTTCACTTATTTTATATCTAATAATTAAAACTGAAAATGCCACTGATTGAATTTGGGAACCCTGGTTTCTGAGTACAAAACATATGGTCCACCAGTGATTTTCACAGACCACACTTATTCAAAGCAGGGTGGCAGAAAGGATTCAATTATTCAGTTCTACTGGCTACTGTGAGGACAGAATATGGAGAAACAGAATGGTTTCCAGTTGATAAGGGGGTCAGGCAAAGCTACATTTGATCGCCCCATCTGTTTAACTTACATGTTGAACTTATCATACGTGAAGCAGGATTAGACTTGGTGGAAGAAGAAATGAAAACTGGAGGAAGGAACATCAACAACATATTACTAGTAGAAAATAGCAAAGACTTGGAATGATTACTGAAGAAAGTCCAACAAGAAAGTGCAAAGGCAAGTTTACAGCAGAACATTAAGGAAACAACAATAACGGCCACAGATGACTAACATAATGTTAAAGCAGATGATGAAGACATTGACCTTGGCTCAGTCATTAATCAGAATGGAGACTGCAGTCAAGAAAACAAGAGGCCCGCTGTGAAGGAACTAGAAAAGATTCTGAAGTGTCAATACATATAATTGAATACTAAAGTTAGGATTGTCCATGTCATTGTGTTGCCAGTTTCTATGTATGGCGTGAGGGTGAGACAGTGAAGAATGTTAATAGAAAGAAAGTCAACTCATTTGAAGTGTGATGCTGGATAAGAATTCTACAGATATTGTAGACTGCTAAAAAGTCAAAGAAATGAGTCCTAGAGCAAATCAAGCCTGAACTATCCCCAGAAGTCATGATTACTAAAATGAGACTGTTGTGCTATAGACATACCACAAGAAGACATGACTCACTAGAAAGGACAATAGTGCACGGTAGAGAAGAAGGCAGTATGAAAAGAGAAAAGCCCAACCTAGGAAGCCACAGCTCTGAGTCTGCAAGACCTGAGCAACGCTTTTGATTATGCGGTCACTTAGAGGCTCCTTCATCACAGGGTCAACATAAGTTAAAGTCAACTTGATGGCAGTTAATAACAGTGGTATCTTGTTGCCAGCTTATCAAATTTGATCTCAACGAGAGTAAATACTTACAGGGTTTGGCTACATGGCTACAGTCATTATTATTTGGAAGCAAATTCTATTCAACTCAGTGGGACTTGCTTCTAGATTTGCCATTAGCCGGAAAGGAAAGGCCAGGCTGTTGTTTGTTTCATTTTTGGACCAGTTGCTCAAAAATCATTGCTGGAGCAACTGCATTGGCTTCCAATCTATTGCCAAGCCCAATGCAAAGTGCTGGTTATGAGCGCTATGGTCCTACCTAGTTTGCAGCTTGAAAGGGCACTTTCTCTCTGCCTCCCTGAGCACCAAGATAAACGGAAGCCCATGTATCTGGGAGGAAGGAGACACCTTCATTGGTGGCCGTGGCCTGCTTTTCACACACAAGCCCCCGTCAGCATCCCCAGATTAGCTCCAAACTACAATAGGTCCACCCAGCCCCTAGCCACACATCAAGTCCAAGGTTCCAGGCTCCAGCTGAGTTTCAGATTTAACAGTTCAGTCTTCCCACTTTCTTCCAAATAAACCAGTGGTTCTCAACCTTCCTAATGCCGCGGCCCTTTAATATAGTTCCTCATGTTGTGGTGACCTCCAACCATAAAATTATTTATTTGTTATTTACAATGCCTCCCCCCCCCCGGCAAAGGCTGCCTCGCCGGCCAGGAACGAGGGGGGGGGCGGCAGGGAGGGAAAGAGGAGCCATGTGTCTCCCCCGGGAAAAAACCCCGAGAACACCCCCCCCGGGTTCTGCTTCTGCTTCGCTCTCGTTTCCGCTGGGGGGGCAGTGTGGGAAAAGTTTCCAGAGTGTCAACCCTGGCCGGGTGTGTGTGAGGAATCCCAGTGCCTTTGTCTTTTGCGCTGGGCGCAGCTCGCCCCCCCAGAAAAGCACTGCCTTGCAGCCCCCAGGCCCTTCTGCAGCACCCCCCTCCTGTGCTGCCGCCACCCCCCCAAGCTGGCCCATCAGACGGGAGGTTCTCCTGGCAGCAGAGGAGTGATTTCAGTCCCTTCTGAACAGGGGGCAGGAGGACGCGAGCGCTTGGCTCAAGCTTGTGCACCACCACCGAGGAGGGAATGGAGCCTAAGACCATCGGAAATACGCACCTTCCGATGGTCTTAAGTGACCCCTGTGAAAGGGTCATTCGACCTCCAAAGGGGTCGCGACCCACAGGTTGAGAACCGCCGAAATAAACCATGGTCAAGAGCAGGCTACACCAGGAACGGGATTCATTCAGTTCTCCAGATGTTGTTGGACTGCAGCTTCCAGCAGCCCTCGCCAGTGGTAAAGAACACTGTGAGTTTAATCCAATCTTTGGAGAGCTGCATGGCATACTCTCCAGCGTTTCAGACGAAAACAGCGACACATGTGGCCACACAACATCTGAACATGGTCAAGACAGCAAAAGTTATTCAGCAGGGGCTATGAGAGGCTGCAGCAGACTAGTTTGCCTGAGCCTGCAGGGACCCACTCCCTTCTCTACTCCCTCCTGGGCTGTTTCCAGCAAGCCAAGGAGAAGGGAGGAAAGTGAGAAGAGAGTGAAAGTAGGTTTTAAAAGAAGCTGGAAAAGTGGGACGATGGAGGATGAATTAGGAGGGTCCCGGCCAGATCAGGACAGTTGGAAGCTGCGGCATGACTCCCTCCACAGGACTAAATGAAAAATCGCCAGTCCGTTTATGGGGTGCAGAAGCAGCATTTACGTCCTGAACCAACCGGGGCTGTTGCTAACTCACAGACACGGTGGCCATTTCCGCACTAGCCTGTTATAGCGCGACGATCCCACTTTCAACCTCCTCTGGAATCCTGGGGTTTGCAGTTTCGGGAGGGGCCGTCCGGCCCCTCCCGAAACTGCAAACCCCAGGATTCCAGAGGAGGTTGAAAGTGGAATCATCGCGCTATAACAGGCTAGTGCGGAACGTATCTTAAAGAGCAGAGAGCAGCAGACGCCTCTGCAAGATCCACTCAGTCCTGAGTGTGGACGTGAGCAAATATGGGACAGAATTGCAACCTGCGTCCTAGATTACCAACGGGATTAATAGCATTTACTTCTCTTGAGATTTTTCAAAGCAAAACTTATGCTGTTCGTGTATTGGATGAGCTCCACCCCCGTTTAAAAATGTGCATAGGATCCCCGCCTGAGCTGGTACCCCGATTCTAGCTTAATCCAACAAAACTGTGTCCCCCATAAAAAAAAAAACCAGCCCCGTCTATGGCCATTTCCGCACTAGACGGTTATAGCGCTATCATTCCACTTGCAACATCCGATGGAATCCTGGGGTTTGCAGTTTCCGGAGGAGCTGAGTGGCCCCTCCCGAAACTGCAAACCCCAGGATTCCATCGGATTGCAAGTGGAATGATAGCGCTATAACCGTCTAGTGCGGAAATGGCCTATGGCAAACCGATCCCTTTCAGTGATAGACGACAGAAGCCTCAAACCACCCCAACCAGTTCAGCAATGCAGAAATCCGCGGGAGAGCAGGGGGGGTGGGACTTCTATTTAAGACTTAACGCAGCGACCAACGACCAATGAAATTGTTCTCCTTCCCCGCCTCTCTGGGCTTCAGCCAATCACGAGTCGGGAGACCCGCGAAAGTCGGCCGCAAAGGCTTGTGGGGGAATTTCTCTCTTCCCGGCGAGCGTTTCTACAGCAAGCCGCGCTCCTTCGGCCGAGCCGGCGGAGTGACTACAACTCCCAAGAGCGACCGCGGCCGGGGCGGGAGGGCGCCGCTTCTCGCGCGCGCGCTTGCGCAGTGTAAGGCCTGGGCTGAGGGGAGCTGGGGTGGAGGAGGAGGAGTAGCCGCCGCCGCCGGAGCCACAGGGCCGGGAAGCGGCCCTTCGACGGCCCGTGTTCGGGGCGGCCTCGGCGCCAGGATGAGCGCCGCCAAGGAGTCCCAGGCCGAGCCCGGCCACGGCGTGAAGCGAGCGGCCTCCCCCGAGGTGAGTCAGGGCCGGGGAGGGCGAGGCGGTGCCGGGGGCGGCGAGAAAGGGGGCGGAGGAGGGGGCCGGAGGCAGGGAGGGGGCAGGCGGTGTGAGGGAGGGCGAGGGCCTCCCCCCACCTTAGTCTCTGGCCCCTCCCCCTACCTTAGTCTCTGGCCTCAGGCTTTAGTCCTTATTTTTACTTTGGGAGGAGTGGCTGCGCCTTTCCCCTTCTGGAGGAGGTTCTGGTGGCTCCGGGTGGGTCCCCCGGTGGCCATTTCCCCATTTCCCCACCCGCCGTGGCCCGGAGGGTGGGCGAGCCCTCTGAGGGACCAGCAGTTACTTGTTTCCCAGCGTGCCAGAAATGTGTGCCCCTTGGCTGCGATTTCTTTCTTCCTTGCAAAATTTGGGCCATTTCCGCACCAGACTGTTATAGCGCGATGATTCCACTTTCAACCTCCTCTGGAATCCTGGGGTTTGCAGTTTCGGGAGGGGCCGGACGGCCCCTCCCGAAACTGCAAACCCCAGGATTCCAGAGGAGGTTGAAAGTGGAATCATCGCGCTATAACAGCCTAGTGCGGAAATGACTTTGCTTTCACTGCAGACCCGCCTGTAGGTAGCGTAGGAAACCTGAGGCGTATTTAGCCCCCTTTTCCGGAGGCTGAATTGCTCAGGAGATCGTTTTGGGAAGTTGGTTTGTGGAGGGCCTGGAAGAGGCGGTGAGAGAGACACACATCTATTTGCAGTAAAGATGCAACTTCCTCCCTCCTTTCACATCTAGTGGTGTGGGGAGGGTGTTTTTTTTTTTAATTATTTTTATTACGTACAAAATACAAATAAAATATACATTACTTCTCAATGTTATCTCTTTTACAATCATAGTTCTTACAAAAACAAGTAATCTTACAAATACTTACCCTCCTTCCCTTATTCTCTTTCCCCGTATTTGTGGACCAATATAACTTATATGTAAATCACCAGCTCTTCTTTAATATTTCCTAACAAATACCACTGCCTCACAGAGAGTTTAAAGGTTTAGGAAGTCCCACCATAACTGAAATCATAGCCACCTTGTTTTGTCGCGAGCCTCTTCTCTATGTTTCTTCGACTCCTGTTCTGGTTCCTGAAACACTTATTTTTGTTGAAATGTGGTGAGTAACTGGATAGAGTCAGGTTTAGCTGAGAGTGTACATTCACATCAGTTGTACATTCATAGGATGAAGGCTAATTAATTGGGTTTATTAGCAGTCATGCTTCTTTTACAGGTAGGTAAATAGGTTTTACTTACATAGACTCTTCCAGTTAAGAAATATTCCTGAGCATGTTTAAATATGACAGTATTTCTCTGCTTTCTTAGAAAAGAGTTTATCCTCCTCTTTATAGTCTCCGTATCCTGGTTTTGGTACTACAGTTTGCATCTCTAGTCACAAATAGTGTCAACAGGAAGTTATTCCCATCTACGTAGTAACCAAGTTGATTGAAATTTAATTCTGCTTGTTAGCAGTGTGTAAATTTGAATTATTCTGTTAAGAATCCCAGACATGCTTCTTAACTAAAGTTAGATGAAATAGACATAGAAACTGGATATAAACATCTGGAGCTTAGTATGTAACTATTGCTGTGTCATTGGACTGAAAGTTGTATGTTGTGGCAGTTTTCAAAATATGTGATATTTTAATATTGAATGCATGTACATACAGCTGATTAATATTTCCTTTTGATGTAACCAAAGGCCATCTTCTTTCTTGCAGCTTGGATCTAGCAGCTGGGAGGCAGCAGACTTAGGTAATGAAGAAAGAAAGCAAAAGTTCTTAAGACTTATGGGTGCTGGAAAGGTGAGGAATATGTATCTTTCATTTAAGCAACTTGTTGATGTAACAGAAGAGAGTTACTTTCACTGGTCTTGGTTAATGAAGTTCTGTTTCAGTGTTTCTGATAAAAATCTATGTTATGGTGCTTCATCCTGTATAAAATGCTCGCTATAACCAGCAAAGTTAAATCACTGTAAGAAGTATGAAGGTTATTGATCGTGTGTTTCTTAGAAGATAATTTGTTTCATGGAAGGATCTGAGAACTTGACACTGAAGGCCAGAAGTCACTGTGTATGCCTGAGATGTGTATGTTTCTTTTTAACAACAGCAGTCTTGTGACACTTTCAAAGCTTCTAATGTATTCTGGCACAAGGTTTTTTGGATCGGAATACATAACTAAATGGACTTTAGCTCACAAAAGATTATGCCAGGATATAATGGTTGATGTTAAAAGATGTTGCAAGACATCTTATTTGTACTAAGTAAATTAAATTGCCAATCTGTTATTTTGTTGTTCTGTGATATTTTTATTTATTTATTTATTTTGCAATCATGTATAACCAGAGACTCACAAATGCATGTCTTTATAAAAGTGTAATTCTGAACTTTTCCTTTTGCTGCTCTTTATAGCCACATGCACATGATGATCTTTCTGTGTTATGGACTGCCACACCATACAAATAGTAGGATCTCCACTCATCTTGATGTCACTTTAAGGCTTGCATATATATGGCAGGAAAAAAATAGTTCACCTGTGGCATGCTCATAGGATGGTAATACTGCTGTTCAAGCGTGTTTGAGTAAGCAACTTGTCTTCTGATGAATGAATTTGATACGGGAAATATATGTTATATCCTGAGCAGGAATGACCTAACTGATATTAGAGGTAATATCATTATAAACTAGTCCCCTGAATGATGAGCAGAATAAGTTCTAATGCAGCAACTGTTCATTTTTACAACATAAATCTAAATCCAGTTGTTAGATTCAACTAAAATAAATACATTGACTGGAATCCTATTTGTTAGTGCCAAATAATGAAGACCCATGGAGTGAGTTGTTGAATGGTGAGTCAACACATAGGTAAAACCCAGTTGATTCAGTGGTTCTATTCTAGTTGGGACTAACATTAGTATTTAGGCCATTGAATCCAGTGCTGAATGTAAGTTAATACTTAAATAAATCTCAGTAATTCAGTGGGTTTGTTGTTGTTGGAGCTAGCAGTTGATTTAGTTCAGGTAAAATGCTTGAGATATAGATACCTAGCTTATAGCTCTGTAAGCATACACAATTAAAGCTTTTCCCAGTTCTTTGCCTGTATTAGTGTCAGTTATACCAGAAGTGGGAGTTAAGAGTAACTCCTTTTCTATAAGGGATTGAGGCAAAGTGTATTTGAAACTAGTATCACTAATAAGAATTCCCTCAATACATTGTGTAGTTCTTATGCAGCATACAGTATAGTTTTTGAATTAGTAATGTATGCAATCAAGATGATGAGCAGCTGGCTTGATTTTGTTCTTGATTTTTTTTCCTACAATGGCTTCGTCCTCCAATTCAGTGTGTTACTTCAAATACATAGACATAGGAAAGTTGAGTGCAGAAACATAGTAAACAATCTAAAGGTGACTTCTCTGATGTGGCATGGTGGTGGTGTAACTTCCTCTGCAAGTTGTTCATATGCATCATATGGTATAAAGAAAAGAGATTTCACCTAAACATCAGGAAGAACTTCCTGATGCCTCAGAGTGTGGTGGAATCACCTTCTTTGGAGGTTTTTAAGCAGAGGCTGGATGGCCATTTGCTGGGGGTGCTTTGAGTGTTTGTTCGTGCATGGCAGGGGTTGGACTTGCTGGCCATTGTGGTCTCTTCTGTGTGTCTATGATTCTATGTTTCTGTACTTACCAGTAATGCCTTAGAGTGGTCTGTGGCACATGAAAGCTTATGCCACAACAGATGTGTTAGTTATGTGCAAAAGGCATCTGTCTGTTTTGCTACAACACACTTAACATAGCTGCTCTGCTCCAATAATGTCTTTTTTTTTTCCTAGAAAGAGCATACTGGACGCATTGTTATTGGAGACCACAAATCAACTTCTCACTTTAGAACAGGTCAGTTAACAACCATATGCTGGAAGTAAATTTTACATAATTTTTGAAATATATATATGAATTCCAGAGAATCCCACTTATTGTGCCTGAATAGCAACATTCTCAAGGCCACCCAAAAAACTTCATAAAGAAGGTACCTAAAGTTTCCTATCCACAGTCATCTTTGGGGGTTGGATAAATTTATTTTTTGTGTACAGAGACAGACCATTGAGAAGAGCAAAATTTTGGCTTTATGGGCTGGACAGAGTGGTGACTGTGTTCATGCATGGTTCGTTTGAGATTTAATTAATAACTTTGGCCCTGGATCCTTTTTTCATTCCTGATACCAAAATTTTCCATGGGGTAAGTTCTGTGAGGCCTTTCAAGCCATTCTGTTGTATGGTTAAATGCCTCCTTAAGTCCTACTAAGAATTCATTATTTCCTTGGTGTTCTGACTCCCAAAGGTCTTATGGTCCTGTTATTGTGTTGGAATTAGATGTTTGTTAATTTGACTGGATGGTAATCAACGTATGCGAACATATAGGGGAAGAAGACAAGAAAATGAATGATGAACTTGAGACTCAGTTTCAGCAAAGCATGGACAGCACCATGTCAGGAAGGAACCGGCGGCATTGTGGACTTGGTTTCAGTGAGGTAATAATATTTCAACTAAGAAAGTGACTTAAGCAGTTATATTCCTCCAGCAGCCAAAGAGCTTATAGAGATGATAAAATTCTAGGATGGGTCTGTACAACATCTAATGGTTTTAGTCCAGCCAGGGTGCTCAGTTAAATATACTGTGCATATCACATCCTCTTTAACACTTTTCATAGCTCCTATGTTTCATGGATGGGAGACCAACAGGCTGCATTTCAAAGGAAGGAACTGGCAAAACCACCTCTGAGTAATCCCTTGCCTAAGAAAAACCTATGAAATTCATGGGGTCACTTTAACTCAGCTGACAACTTGAGAGTAAATACACACACACGCATGCGTGTGTGTTTCTGCAGGTAGACAGCCACAGTGGGTTGCTGGAGCTGCAGTGCATTCTCTGGAATAGTGGCTCCTAGTTGTCCAGTGCCAGTTGGCTAAACTCCATAGCATATTCAATGTCAATGAGTCAGCTGTAATTTAGAGGTATGCTTTACAGTTTCACAGCTTCTGCTCTGGATTCATAACATTGTGTAATAGAGAGAGCATAGATGGCCAACCAAAACCCAAGCGACATGGGCCAACAAAACAATTTTATTTGACCCTATAGCGCATTTTACTATTTGCCCAGTATTGTAAAAAAAGAAAATGCTGTTAGCATTGCATTAAGTGCACAACAAATGCATTGCTAATATGAGTAATCACATTGCCAGCTTTGCTATAGAAGATGGTATAAATTGCCCATTGCAGTGTGCCTAACTTTTAATCTTAATTATGCCATTAAAGTTGAATTGTGTGTTCCTCTTTCTCACCCTTTCTTTAAAATAAGGCTGGGGAACCTTTTTCCTTCAAGGTGTTTTAGACTTCAGTTCCCAGAAATCCTAGCCAGTAGGCCTGGTGGTAAAAGACAGTGCAAGAGGTAGATCAAAACAACTTGAGGGATGTAGGTCCCCCACTTCTGCCTCAAAATGTGTTCTACTTCATTTTTTAAAAAAGAAGCGTTGTCAGGGTAGATGTCAGTGTTTGATAATTGTCAACACAGTTTTGGTTTCTGAGAGGGGGTAATATAATAACTCCCTAAAGCCAACCAGAATCCTCATCTACGTGAATTATTGTTCTATATGGTACTTTGTGGTATTTGGTATATAGAATAGTCTTCAGATAATTAGTTTAATGTTATTTTTGGTAAAAGCTCATTAAGACAATTTTACTTGGCTTTTGTACACTTACTGCTTCACTGTATTTTACTGTGGTGATTAGAGCAAATAGCAGTTGTCTGCAGGAGATCTAATTCTACAAATGAGGCAAAGCTTTTTCTTGTTCTTTAATCTACTTTATTTTAGTTGGATGAAGATAAAGGAGAACAGGAGGATACAAGAGACTCCTTGGAACCAGAAAGCTCAGAGGATTCAGAAAGTGACTCTGACTCTGAGCAAGAAGAAGCTGCAGAACCACCGCCGTCTACTGAAAAGCACAGAAATGCAGAAGATTCTCAAGCCAAGAAAGATGTGAAAAGCAATTATAAAATGATGTTTGTTAAATCCAGCGGCACATAACTACAAATCAAATTAGCCTTTGAGCAAAGGAAGCCTTATGGTTACAGTGCAAAGTATGGGACTGCTTACAGCACAGACCTTTCTATTATGGTTTTAATAATGCCCTTTTAGAGAAAGAGTAGTGTTTGCATTCCCAATGCCATGCAACTATTTTTATCAGCATGACTGTATCCATTTGTTTTGTAAAATATAAAAATAAAATTGGGTGGGAGGTGATCTTAGTTCTCAACCTACTTTTACATTATTCTTGTGTCTACCTATTCCATGATCGCTATTGAACCTTTCTAAGCTTGTCAAAATGATTTCTTGAAATGATTCTTAATGTCCTTATGTGGTTTATTTTTTAAAGCCAGGATCCTGTTCAGGTTTTGAATGATATAATTATTAAAAGAATGAGAATTGGAGCTAGTCTTGTCCTGCTTGTGTCCCAAAAAGAACATACAAAATTATATTGCATTACATTCACCTGTGATCAGGTTCTGGTGTCCAAGCTATCTGTGTATGAGCAACACTAACTTCAAAGTAAGGCCTGAATAAAGAATTGGGAGAGAGAGAAACTATTTAGCAGAGAGGAGTAACTTTCCTAAGCAAATGTTTGGGAGTGACATTTTATTTTACTATTCAGAAATTGATCTCAGCAGAAACTACCAATGGATAAGTTTGTGTTAATAAGCTCTAACGAGAGTGAGAGGAATGTTTCGTTTTGAATCCTTTCCTATCAAGAAAACATGGCATTTGTATGTGCTAATGTGCCCTCTCTCCAGTGTTGTGTGCATGCTATAATCCCCTGCTTTGACTTATTTTCTGAAGGATGCAACAGCAGCTGTGTCATTGAGTAGACAGGAGGAGTGGATGCAAGAAGCAGAATGTGTTGCTCTTAATTTTCTGTGTGGGGCAGCCAGGAGCAGAAGCAGCCTTCCCAGATGCAAAGAGGCTCCTGTGATGTATTGGCTCTGGAGAATACTAGAAGCTGTTGATAAGCCTGGCTACCACAGGCTCCATTTTCCTTTCTTGCTATTTGTGACCATGTCTGTTTCTCCCTTCTTGATTTCCAAGCAGGGTTGGTACTTGGGTGGGGACTGATGGCAGAGGAGATTGATGTAAGAGGGACTTAAGTTTATAGGCAGATGGACATTTGCAGCATGTAATCTCTGGAGACTGGAGTTTGGCTCTGGCAGAGGGGACTTCATGAACTAGACTGAGCTGTGAGGTGGAAGAGGACAGGGTTTGTAGGAGGTAAGAAATGTGTATCTTCTGTTCTTCGTGTTGTGGTTGCTTGTCTCAATACTTTTATCTACACATACTCTTTCAGTAGCCGAAGCTTCGTGAGAATAAGAACAGGGGAAAGAAATGGCCTATTGTGTACCAGGGCCAATCCATCAACTGAATTTTACCCAGCCCATGGGGCACTTGAAGGAAGGGGGGAGAATGGGAACAGAAAAATCTGACTTGATACGGGATGACATGACTGAGTGGACCAGGTGTGACAGCATTGGGTCCAGAAGAGAGTATGGATACTGTCATTCTCTGCACAGTAGTGAAAAGAACAAAAAACTACTGTATCTGTAGCCCTCCCTACTGATAGCAGTTGAAGAGACAAGCGTTGCGTTTGAATCCACTTCTGGCAGGCCTTCCCAAATGATGACATCTTGCTCATTCATTTCCTTTTTGTCTGCTCTTTTCCAGAGGAAGAGGGGTGATGGACTGTGGAATGCTATCAGAATCACAAGTAAACTAAGTAGAGTTTGGTGGGGCTTAACCTATGAGTATGAGTAGGATTCTCATTTTACCAGTTCTGACTTGAATTCTTTTTTGGTGTGTTACCTTTATGGTGCTGGCTGATCTTTGCAACACAATTTAAACCTGGGTCTAAAAATAGCTAGTTTCCTGTTCATTTACCTTGCTTGCCCAATATTGTATATATAAAATACTTTGTATAGTACTGAAACTAAAGGACTAGCCAGTTAAAGCACTCAGTGATCCAGACTGAAAAGTAAAATCGACTGCACACTGCAAAATCACTGCAGCGACAGGATTTGTATCTGGTATAGAAAGGCAATAAATCTGTTGCACACCTTGAGATTGCTACTACTTGTCCATTTATCTGTTTAATAATGCTGTCAGTACGGAAGCTGAATGAAGAATAGCTGAGGCTTGATTCTGGATCCAATTAACAAGTACAGATTTTGATCTATAAAAACTTAAAACACTTTGAAACCAGATTACTTGAAGGACTACCTGCACTTAAATAAACTTCCTTGAGCACTAATTCTGGCTCAGGGGCCCTGCTCAGGCCTGCCTGCCGGGTTACTTCAGCTGGTGTGCAGAAGAGCCACATCCCCTGTAGTGGTAGCCACCAGGTTGTGGAACTCCTTGCCAACTATATTTATGGGCAGGTATACATTTTAAGCAAGTTTTTAAAACACTTGGGATACTGCTTTTGCTTTTAAGTTTTCACTTGTAGTTGGTGGCTATGTAGAATATGTGGAATTTTTAAAAGGAATGTCGCTGTTTTAATTGGTCTATGCTGCTGTGAGATAATTCTGTGATATTTTTATTTTGAAGCGTTTTGTGTTTTAATGAAATGAATCACTTTGGGAAGGCTGTCTTTAGAAAAAAATAAGATGTAAGTTAATGTACGAATGAAGCTTCTCATAATAACAGTAAGGGAAGACAAAGGGAAAAAGACCCATCTCCTTAACCACAAATGACAATAAATAAACTTTACAGAAGTCAAATGGAAAAGAGAACTAAACTATTTTGGTTCACATGTGCATAAAAATAGTGAAACTAAACAGAAAACCATCACAACTCAAGCAAACAAATATGGCAATCTATCTTAAAACAGCAGCTCTAAGAAGTTCAAAACAAATTATTCTTTTTTAGATCATTCTAAACCAGTATTATAGGTGATAAACATTGCTGAATGTTACTTTGAATAGTTTTTTCTAGTTTATTTACTACTGAATTATTTTGGTGTTGTATTATTACATTTTCTCATTTTCCCTTTATATGTTGCTGCAGATCTCCAACAATTTGACCCTCACCCCCTTTTTGAAATCTTGTGCTGTTTTTGTGTAAGCTAGAGCTGTTGAATGAGACTAGGGTAACTATAGATGCTCCTTAGACTGAGTGGAGGAGAACTGTTTGTTTTATACCACCTTCCCCTTTTAGGTATCTCTCCACTTTATATTAGTGTAGTATTGTATACCATGCTCATCAAAAGCCAGTGTGATGTGGTGGTTTGAGCATTGGAGTATGACCCTGAAGATCAGAATTTGATTCTCTGCTTAGCCATAGTAACCTGCTGGGTGATCTTTGGGGCAACACATACACTCAGGCCCAGGAAGCCCCAGGATAGGCTTGCCTTAGGGTCATGTAAGTTGGAAATGATTTGAAGGCACACGGCAACATAATATAGCCATGCTTTTGTATGTGCAATGTTTCTATAACATTCTGGATTCAATACCTCTCTGGGTAAAACTACCTGCTGTATTAAATCAATGAGAATGGCTATTATGTGGGAAAATAGAGGACTCAAACTTTCTCCTGCCAGCTTCTTTATCTCCTGAATTGACTGTCCTCCCAACCTACAGAAGGACTGATGCAATGACAAAAAGGACTTGATTAAGACCAATTATAAGTGTTCTCGCTCTCTTTTACCTCCATGTCAGTCAGAACCTAAATAGGGGTGGGGGGAGTATGAGCTCTCCCTACTTGTTTATGATGGACCTGATGCGGAATGAGTAGCGTAACCTTCAGAGTGCAAGGTGAGTGTATCTGTTAATGAATATGACTGGACCACTTACGTGTTCTGCTTTTATAACATATTGCCTCTATAAGAGGTCTTTAGTTTAGTTCTAAGTTAAGAAGTAAATTTATGTCTGGGCTATCCCACTCCAGGTAGGTGGTTGCATTATTTGCTGCCTCTCTATACAAAGGTAAACCAGTTCCCTGTCACAGAAAGTTATCTGGGAGAAGTGTAGTGCCTTAGCATTCTCCATATCATACTAGTTAACTGTGATAAAAGTCATCCATGCCTTACTAGTTTTATTTTTGGGGGGGGGAGTTGAAGGAACATTCATTTGAGCAGTTCGCCAGCCTACCGTTAATATGAAGTGGTACAGTCCACACAAAGGTTTAGCTACATTTTTCAGTAACCTCAAATGGAAGACGGATGTCAGTCAAAGGGGAAAGAAAGTGGCTTCCAGTAGTCAGAGGAAAGCATGTTCTCCCACAGTACACTATGAAAAAAGAATCCCTTGGGTGAAAAAGGAAGGATCTTACAAGGTGCTATAACTTCATACAACATTTCCTAAGAAAGGATTCTCAAAAGTTTATTTCAGAAAGCACAATTTTTAGGGCAGCATCAAAGCTACAGGTCCTTCTAAGGCTATGGTTGGGGAATTCACATCAAAGATTGTATGCACATGTTAGTTCTTATGTCAAGGCGGACTGCTCCTGGAAATCTCTTGTGGATTTGCTGTAGTCCCTAGAAGAGATTAAATTATGCACTGAAGCTGCCTCTATAAAACGTAGTAGACAAAGAGAATCAATGCCACTGCTTGGTTTCATAATCAAAGCTTGGCATCATTCTTTGCTTTGAGTTCTGATGAACTGTCAGGAGAAAGGGAGGAAGTATTCAGGAAACATGGAACGGCCAGCAGGTGTATTTGAGTATGAAAAAAAAGAAGCTGCTTTTATCTGCCTCTCCCCTGAATCTTGGGAGTCTCTGAGTATGCCATCGGAAGAGTATGTGGTTCAGTTCATTACTGTTCATACTATTGTGGCCCATGTTGAGGATGTACTTCAGGTAAGACAGACGGCCACACAGCTAGAACAAAACTAATGTATAACTTTCTTGTATGGTCAAAAGTAATTTTTTCCCCATTTCCCTAATTTACATAGCATGCCTCTATTAAGAAAAAGTCTCCTGTTAGACTACTAAAAAGAGTAGTCTGTGTTTGTTTCTGTATCTTTTTAAAAACAGTAGAAATAGTGACACTAGTTACAACATAATATCATTTGGTTTTCCCTGTCTTTCTATCTTTCTGTACCCACCATGGAATAATTGCCCTGAAAGTTTACTATTATTTATTGTAACTAAAGTCAGCCCTCCACATTTGTGGGTTTCACTTTTGTGGATTTGATTGTTCATGGATTATTTACTGTCAGCTCTGCTGCCTCCCTTTGCCATTTTTAATAGGGATCACAAGCCTCGTGAGACTGACACACTGTGAATGGGACTAGTAAGTCCCTCTTAAAAATGGTGTGGGGCAGCACTGGAGGTGGCAATAAGCCCCACTAGCCACCCACTTCTGCCTTGTGAAGCAACCTTGAGGCCTCAAAAGTTATCCATGGTGGGTTGAATATGGTGATCATACTTTTTTTGTGTATGTTAAGTATGGTTTGGGAGAGCCTAGAGTTATTCACAGTTTTTCCACATTCACAGGGGTCCTGTGCCCCTAAGCCTAGCTAATGTAGAGGGATGACTGTAGATCTCACTCTTTGGGGTACAAATCCTTTTAAGACTACCTTAAAATAAAAGGTGAGATCCAATTGCCACACTCAATGAGAATAAACCCATTGAATCAATGGGATTTATGTTTGTGTTGACTTACCACTTGGCGGTTGATCCAGGGGTTAACTCTGGTTTGGGTTAGCAATTGGATTTAGAGTAAAATGTATTTCATATCACAAAAGAACAATTCAAGTGAACTATAATAAAATGCATGATGTTCCTATCATGTTTCCAGTTTATTCCAATTCATTCTCTCTCCCCTTTCCTCAGTTCCCATCAGCATATTCTGCGTCCAGCGAGCATGCTTACCAAGCTGTTTTTGTACTTTTGGCCACTGTCCCTCTGCCTCCAATTTTTTCTGTTTTGTATTTTTGAAAAAGAGTTTCTTCAAGCAGAGATGTTACAGAGGCTACTATTTTGACTTACACAAAGTGAGACAATCAGAACGAGTCTGGCGTTTATACAGAAACCTGGGATGGTAGGGTTTGGAGTTCTGTTCAGCAGACCTCCTGCTCCACTACCACCATCAGCCTTCTGTTACCACAGTTGTCATAGGACTGTTTGGGGTTTGCCTTTTTTTCTCCCAGATGGTGGAATTACTTCTGTAACTAATGCAATTCTGTCAAAAACACACCTCATTCTGTATGGTTAGTATTGTTTTGGCTATATCAGTACCAGTACTTACAGTTTCAACACATCAGAGGGAGCATTATGTTAAAGCAAAAGACATTTAATATAATTCCTTCCCAGAGAGTTGGTGGCAACAGATGGCCTCATGGGCTGAAAGTCGAACCTGAGTTCTATCTTAAAAAAAGGAATCAATATTATGTTTTTAAAAACTAATTCTAGTACACAGTATTGCTTAGGAGACTTTTTAAACATGGTTAAAGATTGTTTGATGTCAACTGTTCTGAAGAATGACAGTCTAACTCTTTGGTAGCTTAAATATTCCTCACATTGTGCATAGTCTCAGTTGGCTGTCAAACACACTGCTCTGTCTGAATGAAAACATAGAGTAGCTAATCCTCTAGCTAAATCTTCATATCCAAAGCTTTGGGGTGATGTGATCCCTTCCCTCTTAATTTTGGATCAATGGCTAGATTCTGCAATTACTTAATTCTTCCCTTTGACTAAGGGTTTTGAGTTGTGTGTGTTTCTGTTTTGAATTTACCAGTGTGGTGTAGCATTTGGCTATGACTTGGAAGACCAGGGTTCAAATTCTGTTCAGCCATGGAAACCCATTAGGTGATTTTGGGGAAGTAACACTCTTAGTCTCAAAGGAAGGCAAAGGCAGATCTCCTCTGGACAAATATTTCCAAGAAAACCCTGATGATAGCTCTGGCTTACGGTTGTCATAAATCAGAAACAACTAGAAGGCACACAGCAACAACCATGTATTTGTATTAGTCTCTGCCCGCCCATGGTGTAGGAATACTTCATCTATGTTAACATTTGGAAGGTGTCTTGAGTTGTGGATAGGAAAAATATGGGATAATAGTAGTTCCTGACTGTAGAGACTGCCCATTCTGCTTCTCCAAGCCTTGGTCATCTCATGCCTGGATTACCGGCAGGTTTACCTTCCTGCTCCCTTCTTCCTCAGATTTTAATTGAGAACAATGTCATCTGGGTTAAGTCTGCTGAAATATTCAACTGTTTCTTCTCCCTGTAGATCCCTACACTGGTTATCAGTTTGGGCCAGGACCTGTTTCATTACCTCGCAGCTCAGCTTGTTTGGTACGTTCCATCCAGTAATTTGAGATCTGCAGGGAAAGGATTATTGTCTGTTTCACCGTCGTGTATGGCTCTGTCAAGGCTGTGTGCCTTTCAAGATCTGTCTCCACATTTGTGGAATGGTCTTCCTTTGGACCTGCGGCTGGAGGAGGATCTCACCCATTTTCATAACTAGTTGAGGACTTTCCTCCTTGACTCTCCACCTTAAGTCATTGAGATATGTTTAAGGTGCTGAGATGGGCAGCTACTAGTGGAATACTGGGGATTTTATGCCATGTATTATTGTGGTTTTCTAATGTCTTTGTCCCTGATTGTATATGTTGTTGTTCTGCCCTTTCATGTAAACAGTGTTATAAATGAACATTAGTACTACTACTACTAGTAATAACAATAGGAAGCTCTGTATCTTAATGATGCAGCATGACATGGAAGCAGTATATGAATTAAGGTTCATAGCTTGGTCAGTAAATTGGTAATTTCAGCATCCTTTAGACTTTCTGGGCCAATTAGAAAATTCTTACATTTATTCTAAATAGTTTTTTGTTGAAACTATTACTTTTGATCTTGTTTACATCAGATAAGGAGAATAATTCTTTATCTCCTGGTTTTCCAAATGCATGCAACATTTTCCAGCAGTTTGTTAATAGGGTTTGGAGAATGTTAAAAAATAACTGAACAAGTTTCCACTATGATTTCAACTTGTGCCATACTTGTGGCTTTATCACATGCTGGTTTATTGCATGATTGCACTGGCTTAGTTCTGTTTTTGATCTCTCCTTCTTACATGATGTTGTCATTCTCCCATCAATGGCTCCAATAATACTGCATTTCAACTATTGTATATTGGTGCAATTGTGTCATTCCACTGCTGTTCTGATATTGTGGCAGTCATGCGGGGTTTCCCCTTCCTTTTCTCAAACAGGGTGAGCTCATGGTACTTCCAGTGTCTGAACGGAGAAAACCTTTGTGCAACATTGCGTTTACTCCATTCCGCAGTATGTTTTTAAATTTCTGTTTAACCTTTGGGGTGTAGTAATGGGAGATTTCAACTATCCTGATATATGTTGGCAGTCAAACTCTGCCAAGACCACAAGGTCTAACAAGTTCCTCGCTTGCCTTGCAGACAATTTCATGGTCCAAAAGGTGAAAGAGGTGACAAGGGGATCAACTACTTTAGAACTGATCCTGACCAACAGGGATGACCTTGTTGATGAGGTGGAGGTGGGGGGGGGAGTGAGTATGCTTTTTTGGAATTTGTCATTCAGTAGGAAGGAGAAGCCAAGTGTAGCCAGACGTGCATTCTAGACTTTAAAAAAGCTGATTTCTGTAAACTTAGGGAATTACTGGCTGAAACTCCATGGTCAAGAATACTGAAAGAGAAAGGAGTTAATGATGGATGGGAGTTTCTTAAAAGTGAGATACTAAAGGAACAATTGAAAACTGTGCCAATAAAGAAGAAAAAGGGCAGGTGTCTAAAGAAACCAGAATGGTTGACTAAAGAACTCTCAGTTCAGCTAAGTGTTAAAAGAAACATATAGAAAAAATGGAAGAATGGTGAAATCACAGAAGGGGAATTCAGGCAAATAGCCAGTATAGGTAGGGAAAAGGTCAGAAAAGCTAAAGTACAGAATGAACCCAGGCTTGCCAGAGAGTTTAAAAACAATAAAAAGGGCTTTTTTAGATATGTCTGCAGCAAAAGAAAAAATAAGGAGATGATAGGGTTGCTGTGTGGAGAAGATGGCCAATTATTCTCTGGATTTCTCAAAAATAAGTCAAGCCAGACTAATTTTATCTCTTTTTACTATAGAGTTACAAGCTGATAGATGAAGGGAATGCTGTGGATGTAGCATATCTTAATTTCAGTAAGACCTTTGACAAAGTTCTCCATGACATTCTTGCAAAGAAGCTAGTAAAATGTGGGTTGGACAGTGCTACTAATTGGTTGACTGACTCTACCCAAAGAGTGCTCACCAATGGTTGCTTTTCATCCTGGAGAGAAATGACTAATGGGATGCCACAGGGTTCTGTCCTGGGCTCAGTACTACTCAACATCTTCATCAATGACTTGGATGAAGGAATAGAGGGCGTGCTAATCAAATTTGCAGATGACACCAAATTGGGAGGGGGTGCTAATATGCCAGAGGACAGGATCAAAATTCAAAATGACCTTAACCGATTGGAGAGCTGCGCCAAAGCTAGCAGAATGAACTTGAACAGAAAAATATAAGGTCGTACACTTAGGCAGAAAAAATGGAATGTATAAATATAGGATGGGGGACGCGTGGCTGGACAGCAGTACATGTGAAAGGGATCTAGGAGTCTTGATGGATCATAAGCTGAACATGAGTCAGCAGTGTGATGCAGCAGCCAAGAAAGCCAACATGATTCTTGGTTGCATCAATAGAAGTATGGTGTCTAGATCGAGGGAGATAATGGTACCGCTCTATTCTGCTTTGGTTAGACCTCATCTGGAATACTGTGTTCAGTTCTGGGCACCTCAATTCAAGAAGGATATTGACAAGCTGAAGCGTGTCCAGAGTAGGGCGGTCAAAATGGTGAAAGGTCTGGAAGCCATGCCCTATAAGGAGCGGCTTAGAGAGCTGGGTTTGTTTACTCTACAGAAGAGAAGGTTAAAAGGGGACGTGATAGCCATGTTAAAATATTTGAAGGGATGTCATGTTGAGGAGGGAGCGGGCTTGTTTTCCACTGCTCCAGAGACTAGGACAAGGAGCAATGGATTCAAGCTGCAGGAAAGGAGATTCCACCTGAACCTCAGGAAGAACTTCCTAATGGTTAGAGCAGTCTGGCAGTGTAATATGCTGTCTTGGAGCATGGTGGACTCTCCTTCTTTGGGTTTTTTTTTAAACAAAGGCTGGATAGCCATCTGTTTGCAGTGCTTTGATGGGTGTTCCTGCATAGCAGGGGGTTGGATTGGACCCCTGTGGTCGGTTCCAACTCTATGATTCTATTTTGGTGTAATTGTGCACTTGTGCTGCCTTGGTGGTCACCAGCATGTGGCAATTACCTAATTGTGGCAAAACAACCAACCATGACTCTAGAAGAGCAAAATGCTAAAATGGCGGAATGACAGGAAAACACAACGCTGAAATGATGGGGAGGAAATATTCCAACCCGTTGAGATTGTAAAAGAAAAAAGAAGAGAAAGAGAGAGCTCATGTGCTAGGTGGCGTGGACAGAAGGGAGGTGGGGTCAGTGAGTTGGAGCAGAAGACTGATTGTGGGAATGTGCATCACCAAATCATCAGAACAGCATTACTGCAGAGATAGTATACTAGTGTTTGTTTCTATACCGGTATGTTTCTGTAAATAAAGAAATTGCTGCAAGAGAAGAGAATGGTGTGATAAAGTTCTTTGTTTCAAATGGGTACATGCATACACTCAGTGCTATATGGCAAAATGTGATCTGTAGCACAAATTTATGCATGCTGCAAACATTTTGGTAAAGTGAAGCTGCTCCTCAAAAATTCTTCAAATGTTTTTGAAGCAGTAACGTGTAGTCCAGTTCTATGCCTGGAGGGAGGAAGTGATGGGTGGCATCAACTGTGCTTTCTTTTCAGCACCAGAGCAAAAGCATTCTCTTCTGCCCAGATATCTACCAGTCCGTTTGTCTAAACTGTCCATTCCCAATCGGGCCATAAGGGAGCCTTGGCCCATTTGAAGGGGGGGGGTCAGAGGCTGAAAACTGTGAGAAGGGAGCCCCAATGGTTTATGGGTGCTCTGATATCTGAACTAATGAAATACCCAAGCAGCAACCTTAATTGGAGATAATAATTTCCTTCCAAGAAAGATGTAACAACATGTAGTGTCTTAGACTAGATTTGCAATCCACTTGAAGTACTCAACCCACTGAAGTTGAGGCAGACATTCAAGAGATTTTGATTGATATTCAGAGTGATATAACTGCACATTTTCAGTTCAGTCATTCAAAAAAATTTTTGGATCAAGAGTATTTCCAATACTATAGGAAAAAGCTCCAAGATTTTTTATTGCCTTTTCCTCAACATACTCAGTTGAATGCAGATTCAAAAAGACGGTTTCCTTGACAAAATCCAGTAACAGAATTGATAACATGACAAGAGGTAATCTTTGAATTTTGTCTAACTTGGAGTCCGATACCATGAAACTTTCAGAAAAGTACCAGGCTCAAGGATCACATTAGGCCTGATAGATGTTCAATTTCATATAGTCTTTTAAAAAGTTTCATCCAGTCTGTTGGCATGTACAAGTTGGCCCTTTTAACAGCCCCTGAAGAAAGCAATTAAATATTACTAGGCTGAAATACATTGGACTAATTGCAAAAATAATCTTTTTCAACACCATGAAATGGTCTCTTGTCTACATTCCCAAATTGAAATGTGAGCATATTATTAATCAAAACTTCTGTTGAAATTAGAATGCCATACTTTCATTATTTCACATTGCTTTGTCTGTAGATACTGTAAATTATATGTGTGTTTGTATGCCTGCACGTACACACAATATATTTACGTATGTGTGTAGGTAACTGCATCTCTGTCTTCATTTATGCCTTTATAATGTTTGTAAAATCATGAAGGTCGGCAGGGTTTTTGAGTCACTTAAACTGGGCCACAAAGAAAGTTTTCTACTGCTGTCATGGAAATCTCTAATAAAAATTTTTTTAAGAAAGCACTGGACCAAAGGTGCTAGGAATGATTTAGTTACAGTGGATGTTCTCACAATGTAAGGAATTGATTGGGTTATATCTGTCAGTTACCTTTCTAAACTGCAAGATTCTAGAGCTCCATGCTAATGTAGCACACAGTGGTACAAAGTTCTCTCTCAAAAGCATTATTTGACATTTTTATTTATTCCATGGGTCAAAAGGTTTTTTTCCACTTCCCCATATCATAATACTCTTGCAACACCTTCATTCCCCCCCCACTTCTTTTTCTCAGACTTACCTGTAGTTTAAACATTCAAAGTGTAGCTTTGGCACAGAATACCTTAACAGGCTGTATTAAAAATGCCCTTTAAAAATTCCAAACCTTTGAACTAAAAGAAATATCTCCAGAAGTTTTCATGGAAAGTTCATCTCAGTCGGTTCAATTCAGCTACACTTAGATGCACCTTTTCAAATAATAGAAAAAAGTGTAAAGAGGTCAGACCTAATCAATACACTTGTTCAAACAGAATTCCAGTCACTGTGATGTATGTACGTTTTGTGCTCTTCCTTTGTACTGTTCACTATGAAGAAAGGTTCCTTTTGGTAGTCGGCAATAAAAGTCTTACCCTTTTGAATGCAGCGAACCAACCAATAGCAATGTTTACAAGGCGAAGGCATATAGCATTTGGCGTCTTCTCTCTACTGCTCCTAACTATGTAATTCATACACATACTACACTAGTAAACGCTTTAAAATACAGAAAAACAAACAGAAATCAAGAAGACCTGAGCCTCAAAAGCAAGCTTGCCCAGTCTCAAAATTGTATATATCTGTAGTGCTGCTTTCTCTCTCTCAAGCACACCAAAATAAATTGCTATGGAATTATATATATAAAGTTCTGCCACAACCCCATATAGTTTTGAATGGGGCCACTGAAAAGCTTTGCAGATTAAGCTCATTTATTGGCTGTCCATACTCTTTCTGGTCAGGTATACATGGTAGAAAGAGCTGGTAACACATTTGCCAGAGATCACAGTGATTAATGCCACATACAGAAAGCCCCCACCTTTTGAAGCCCCGTTATCTGACAACTTGTTCTTTTGACACTTCCAAATTGAAGTTCCATTAATCCAACAGGGAGTTCACTCTATCATCAGTTCCTCTTGCCTATGGAGGCTCGCTTGCAACTTCTTGAGTGTGCATGCTGTTTGCAAAGCAAGCTCAGAGAGTAAGAAAAAAAGCACGAAGCCGACTGAGAGACTTTGCAAGCAGCATATGCGTGGTCAATCCCAAGTGAGCTTCTGTAAGTCTTTCATGCTCCCTACAGTACAGGACATGGACTCTGCTTTTCAACGAATTCCATTTTCTTATAGTGCTCCAGCCCCCTAACCTGTCAGATAAGTGCTGGAAGCCTGTATTATATTGTCTGTGGGCATAAGGAAGTGGCATAAGCCAATAAAGAGATTCTATAAACTTAGAGGAATGCGCTAGATTGTTGCTAGTAGCTGAGAGCAAATAGTCACAGCGCATCTTAGGTTGAACCCAAGCCATGAAGCAAGCAACATATTTTCACAGAAGTACCTGAATGTTCCATAATGCTAACAGGTAAGCAGGAGAGGAACAAGAGAGCACAAATAAAGAAGTCTGGAGCAGTGAATATACCAGAATCTTACTATACAAGCTACTTTTCTGCCACACTCAAATAGCCTGCTTTCTTTTGGGAACGGGGGTTGGTGGGTGGGAGGGCAGGATGGTATCAAGGAAAAAGCTTAAAATGTTTGAGGTGTTCTTTGGAATTCTGTGCCCCCTTGTCTGAATAAAAACCCTTGGATAAGATCAAGCTGTTTAAATTAAGAAAACGGTCAACAGAATGGCTAGTAGTCCGGACTCCTTTGAAGATGATGTTTTTGAGATTTCCCCCCCCCAAAAAACCTTCTTAGATTATAAGAATTGTAGTAACTGCTAGTTCACTGCGGTTGACCTTTGTCTGGTAAAGCAATAAACTGGAAAATATCTACTGGATCGCCCCTCTTCATATATTTATTGACAACTGCAAATAAAATGCAAAAGTTCTATGACATAGGACTTGTTTTAGAAAAACACATGCTGATTCTTTTTTAGCACGGCTTCACATTTTCTAAGCTTGATTATTTTATCTTTAGCAACACTTTCTGCCAGCTAACTGTGCTAGATTTTCCTGAGTCTACCCATATCCCATTGGAAAAACTGGTTACACATTGACCACTCTCCAGTCCTTTGAGACAGAGACTGATTTAAGGGGCATGTTACTTGAGTGAATTAGAAGGTCAGCCATTTTGCTTTTGTGTTTTAAGAACTTTCAGGTGGATGCTATCTGCACCTAGTGATTTGTATGTCTGTAATTTGTCAGTGAGGTTTTGAGCATCTTATTTTGTCACTACTATTTATTCCAACCATCCCACCCTTCCCAAAACCACTCTGAAACATTAGAATTTTGTATTGTTGTCTTGATGTTATTTATGACATGTACCACAAAATCCTTTTTAGCATCCCTCATTTTCTGCTTTCATTTCCTTGGTGTATGTCTGCTTTTTAAACTCTACTTTTAAGAAATCCTCATTGCAGATGTTTCCATGATGCAAAAACAATTAGTTGAGGTCATTTGGAATTTTAGACTTGGGTATTGCATCATTATTATTATGCACATATACTATTTTTTTATCATTGAAAATTTATTTAGCATCAATAATGACCAAGAACAGAGGTGATCTTTAAAGAAAAGTACATCTGTGCATCTTGAAGACACGCTCCAGATTACCTCATGTCATCATACATGAAAAAACGTAGAAAGTGATACATAAGAGACATACGCATAACCATTTTGAACATTGTGTCATTGAACTTTCAAAAGCGCAGTGGACTGTACACTAAAAGCCCTAATATTTTCACCACTATCCTTCAGGACCTAGGTTGTGTACCCAAGACTACCCAATGCAGCTTTATGACTGACCACACTTTGAACTGGATCTTAACCTGTTTACTGTACCACAGGTTTTTATTTGGAGGTTATATTAATTATTGAAGCTATGCAAAATCTATAGTATAGAGGTAAGGAATGGGGCACTAAGTGAGTATGTCTGTCAAGCAGCTCAGCAACCTGCAGGCTTATCTATAGCTGATATTCTTAAAGTACTAATCTGTGCATTCACACATACAGGTTTACACCTGACCAGAGCAATTCCACTGCAATCTTCTAGATAGTTTAGAGTTTTGGCAGTGCTTACCCTTTCTTCCTTAGGCACATTCTCAAAACCTGTCTCCTCAGTTCCAATCTGATGGTGGAATTATGGAAACTGACTAAAATGCCAATGTAGAACTGACACACAATCCTGTAGAATTACATCGTTCTCCTTGGGAAGTATGTAGAAGACTGGGAAACCAGCTTCTTCACAGATGTTGTTACAATGCAATCTGTTTTGCCTCATGGGATCTTCAAGACATCTTTGGTCAGAAGTGGAAGGAAGGGGATGCATGGATGAATGGCCTTATCCACCATAGCAGAATAGGCACCCTTTCGACTCAGTGCCTATCTCTGCTTTGCTGCAGTACTGTCTTAGCTGGTCATCTGAAAGTAAAATAGGACTATTTCTGGAGTTCTCCACTTCTGAAACAGTATGTTTCGAACAATGAGATCTAACATTCACTTGTGGGAGTTCTTGTTGGCTATACTGATCTGATCTGTGAGAATATTTTCACAACAAGGTGAATATTTACTAGGCAAATCTAATTGTGAAGACATCACTGGCAAAGGTACAGAGTCAAGACAATCAGCACCTTGGACTATGACCTGCTTGCTGAAGTACCACACTGTGGTGGCACTGTCCATTGCTATATGAACTACATCTCCCTGTCACAGGTAGGAAGGCTCTCAACCCTTTTAACAGTATGGGCTGTTCCATGGCACTGATTTACTTTATCACTTTTCTGGGAGGCCCCTCAATAGTGGTTGGAGGCACTAATATTCACTGTTATTATAAGCTACAACAGGCTATTGGAATGCCTACAACAATCTGTTGGCAATGGAGAGCCCTCATCTTCCAGGACTGTGTCTGGTGACGAAGAAAAAAATTGTACTTAGGAGCCTAGAGAAAGTCCCCTCTCCTGTGGCTACTGCTGTGCAGATATGGCTGATGATAATCAAATCCATAATACAACTTGCAAGACATATATTCAGTATCAACAATACATTTACTACAATGTAAGTCAGTATGATATTGTGCAAAACTTAACAATTGTTCTAGAAAGGTTCAGTATCATAAATACTATACAAATAACAGCTTTTAGTTGTATGTAGATAAGGAAAGTGATCCTTGGAAGCTACTCTATAGGAAGTAGAACAATATAAACAGGATGATAGGTCTCTAGATGGTTATCTTGAAAACCATGATTGATGATGGGGGAATATTTCACCAAAGAATGGCTTCTTTGATATGATAACCGTAAAATGAAACCAAGCACACACAAGGGTCATACAGGTAACCATAATAATGTAATTCTTTATCAAAAATATAAGAGGAAAAACAAGAATCTTTTAGTTGGCATTAATGAGCTTGGTATCGATACCACTGACAATGAAAATCTCGAGGCAAGAGACAACAGCGTTAGCTCTGATAGGCTTTTAGATATTGGTGATCATTGTAGCATCAGTGTTTTTGATACAAATGATCACTATGGTCCTGATGGGCTAAATGGTAGTAAGCATCATCACTATGGTGAAGATGACCTATGTCACTATCAAGAATCATACCATTGTTTCAAAGTCAGTAGTGTCTTTTCTGCATGAGGGCTTAATTTTTGAGTTTGTTCTCATTGTTTCACTGTGCCCTGACTGATAGTGATGAAGATCTTGAGGGACTGAATCATCCCAAACATCACCCTGAGGCTTATCCAATAATCTGAATATTTAATATGGTATCTTGATAAGTATGTGACAGCTCAGCATTAAAGATATCCGAAGGCAGAATAGCAGCCAAATCATTGAAACTGAAACCTCCTGAACCTCATTTTTTTTCCTTCTTGTTCCCCTGTGAGCCTAATCTTTATGAGACTATTTGCTCTTGTGAGCTTTATCCTAACGATTATTAAGGACAGGTTGAGGCAGCTGTTTCAGTGTCAACAATGGTACCAAAGTAGTACTATTTAACTGAGTTGACCTGGGTGATCACAGCAAAACATTCAGCATATTGTATGATTATGTCAGTACCAGTGGTTTGCTAATCTTATATGGTTCCACACATGGTCCCTTATACTCCCAAGCCACCAAATGATGTCTTGCAGACTCATTTTGCCATGTTTGGTGAAGTCCATATAGATCTTACACACAATGACTTTGTGGGAATCTCTCATCTACTATGTCTTTCTGACAAATCTTTCAAGGATGATTGAAGAGAACCTGTGAGGTCCTTTTTCTCAAGTCAAAAATTGTCCCAGAATAAAGAGAAGTCTCTCCAATGACAAAAAGTTTACAATGAAGAGTTTGAAGAAAGACAAAGAATTTGATAAGATAAAAATTTTCAACTAAATTTCTGAAAGGTACTACAGGTGCTACCCCTGTGGGAGATGAAGTAGAACTGAGGAGATGAGTTCTGGGACATATCCATAAGGAAGAACGGTTGGGTGACCACCAAAACATTCAACTATCCAGAATGTTTCAAAGGGAAGATCTGCACAGGGGCACACAGAGACCTCGATGAATACGTATAATTTATGGACACAAGTATGAATTCAAGTTCCTGATGTCAGAGGAAAACCTCACTTTGTGAATCTGAACCAATGCCAGCTACATGGAAACAGTAAAAACCAAATCAAATTCAAACTTAAACTGAACCAAAATGTGCTGAACAATAGTTGAAAATCCAAAGGCAGATCAAATATTATGTTAATAGTTTAATAATATACATTATCCCCAAACTGTTACATTTAAATTAATGTTTTGTTGCAAAATATTTATTTCAACATTTTAATAAAGGCAAAAATAAAATAATTTCATTTTGGCAAAATGTTACAGACTTGACACCGGCAGTATTCTGTTAGTTAAAAATAGACTGCATTTTCTAAATATCTTTCTCAAGAATAGTTTCCAAGTACAGTCAAAATAAAAGAATTTTTATTTATTTATTTATTTGCATAAGAGACATGTTAGGTGGAGACAGTATTTTTACTTAAATAATTTAATGATGGAAAAGGGAACACAAGTAATTGTGTCTTTTTTTGTGAAACTCTTTTTCAGTAAGTAGAAAATAAGCCTGAATTCATCTCTTGACTATCCTTAATAAAAGAATGTCTGAAGCAGGCTTGTATGGGATTCTATTTGTTGCCACTTTAAGAAATGCAGACAACAGATTTGAGTCCGAGAAAAAGGCTACAGCCAGCATTCACACAAATTTTTCTTACAGAGAGAATTTATGTGTAAGAAATAAATATTTACACTGTAACACATGAAACATGGTGCATTCTGCTCCAAACACAGGTTGACATACACAAAGTTGCACAGCGAGACTTATCCTCATCTGTCTCTCACATTTCTTACCATTCCTGGACATCTGAATATGCAACACTTGTTCTAAGCAATCCATTCTGGTCTGAAGCAGACTTGCATATTATTAAAGACTTCTTTTGACTAAGAGATTGGCCATTTCTGTACTAGACTGCCCCTCCCTAACCTGCAAACCCCAGGATTCCATACGATGTTGAAAATAGAATAATAGCACTATAACAATCTAGTGCAGAAATGGCCATTAGTTCAATAAAATTGGTGGGTTACAGTCCAGAAAATTTATTTAAGTCTACCCAAGGACTTGTAGGTTTCCTAGACAACCCTCTCCCCAAACAGCATTGCAATCAGAACTCAGAACTACTCTAAAGTTGCAATACTAGCTAGCCATGCAGTACAGGGGACTGCTGATAAAAAATAAAGTAACAAAAGCAACATCAGGGGGAAAATGTGCAGTTCTCTGGGTTCTGACCATTATTTCTGGCTACTCTACATCTCTTATTCTGGGAAGCCATCATGGGCCAAAACCAAAGGTCCTGTCTCTAAAAACAATGGAACTGGAACTTCCCTTCATTCACGCTCCTGACCTTCGTGGAAACAAAAACCTGTTGCAGGGGGCTTTCCCACGGTATATTGGGGGACTTACAGGAGGATCAGTGGAAGTAAACTACTTGATCCTGGCCATGGACATAACATTTTGAATTAATTTTTCACATACTTAATTTTTACAGTGCGTTCCACATATAATGCAAAACGCATATTACTGTTCCATCTACACCTCAAGTACCTAATACCAATAATGGCCAAAAACAGAAGGGAAATGATGGTTATAGGGCTTTGCTGGATCTCATTTTTGAGAAGGCAGAGTCCTCTTTTCCTCAATGTCCACACAAAAATGTCTCTTCTCAAAGAATAGACTGGGAGGTTCATGTACTTAAGAAGCTTTCCTGTAATAGCTAAACAATTTAGCAAATTTATTGTCAATCTACATGTCATATTCTCCACATGAAGACCATCCAAGTCTCCACACAGCTAATGTTCCACATATGTAGATCTAGAAAAATTTATCAGATGGAGATCTGCTTGGGAGATCTGTATGAGCTGCAAGCACAAAAAGGATGTCCCCAGTAGCATCCGACAGCCATCTGGCAGTGAAAATGGCAGGACTATTGGCAGTGGCATCCACATAGAGAGTGTAACATATGGATCGGATGTAACAGCTTAAATGATCAATTTTTTACAAATAGTACAAATCAAATTCGGGTTTTTTTGTTGTTATATTTGATTTCATATATAAAATGAATACACTACACTAGAATGCAGAAATAAATTTTACAGTGCACTGCAAGTATATGTGAATTCATTCATTATCAGCATATTCGATATTGGATATTTGTAAATCACTCACAATAGGTCCAGATTTAGTAATACTTACAGGAGATCTATTGAAATGATGGCTAACTTAATTCCCATTAATATCAATGGACCCATTATAAGTGTGATTAAATCTAGATCAAATCTTTTGTGTTTAAACACATTTTCAAGTTTAAAGCATCAAGCATTCAGTAATTCGTTCATTAGCCAGACTTTTGCCTAAGGTACAAGAAAATGTCTTGAATTTGAAAGTTTTAGTAAGACTAAGGACAGCAGCTGAATTAATATAGTAAAGTATAAATAGACAGTAGTATTTTTTTCCTGCTGAAAAAATTGTTTATAAAGAATATACATATATTTCCTAGTAAAATGATACATTCTGTTTATTGCTATATTGCTCACTTTATATATTTCAATTTAAAGTGGATGATCCAATCCACCTTAGATGTAGCACCCATGTACAGAGGATCCCTGTTGAGCTCATGAGAGAACACCTTCCTCAATCCCCTTGAGCATGTTGCACAAGAAGCTAAGGGAAAGGCAGGCCTTTTGTATATTTTATGCCTACTCCATTGGCATGAAACAAGCTACTCAAACTCAAAAGCACGAGTAACTGGAATCCAGGACTGTTGGAAGGCTTAGTAGAATTAAAAGAACTTCGCTAGACCTCATATTCCACACAATGGCTTGTCATGCTAATAGTCTCTCATTGTTGTCTGCCTGAACATGCCGTTCTATGTTCTAAGGGACAGAGGAGGAATTAATATTCTGTTGACTGGGAACCTCCCCGCAAGAGCTGGTTTCTGAGCTGCGCCAAGGACTACTGGAGGGAAAGGAGGGGTCAACATATTAGATTTAGGCCACAGTAGCTGCCCCTGCATTAGGACAGAGACCGGATCATACCTTAAATTTATCACTGTCTTGATCCTAAGTTTAAAATTAAAAATGTATTTAAAAACTGTAACACAACAGTGTGGTTAGATTGGACTGGGTTATGAAATAACAAGGGTCAACAACTATTGCCAAATCCACCAGGCTGTACCATACTTATTAAAATAGGGAACTTCCTTCATATATTTTACATCTACTTCTAATATTAGCATGGGATTTCAGAATCTTTACAATTCTGAATACTTTGATAAAATTCCACTTCATTAGTCATCAGTGGTCACAAAGGCATTATCAGCTCTGAGAAAAATAGAAAAAGATCTCATATTACCTCTGCTTAAACGCTATGATGTGCTTTCAAAAATCTTCCTCTTTAAAAATAAAACAAAAGCCTGTCTTTACAGCATGCACTTGGACTTTAATATGAATGCAGCCCTTATTTTTTTTTGCTAAAAAAACCCCTAATATTTATTCTGTTTCTAAAAATACACTGGCTTACAATCCAATAATTACATCCAGAAGGCCTATTTATAACAAAAGGAGTTGAATACACTTAACTATATGGTGGGTTGTGGCCAGTTTCAGTATTTTACATAGGACATTAAAAGTGCTGTTTATATTTTAAAAATGACAGAATGAAGATACACTAAATTGTTCTCTTATTTTGTACAAAATGACACTGTGCAGTTATTTAATCAGTACTCAGAAAGTGTATTCAAATAAGGAAACGCACGAGAGAAAGGTAATGCAGGGAATTTCCTTCTTCGTCCGTGCCATTCTTGTTCATTAGGTGGTTATTCAATGGTGTTTGTCCAGAATCAGCGTTCAGTGACTGCTTTGGCTAGTATGAAGAAAAAGACAATGCAGTTAGAGAGTGTTTAAAAAGAGAAGTACACAACCAAGAAGAGAGAATTTAATGTAGTGTAAACATACATTTAAAGCATATACTCTATGAATGCTTCATACTTCAGCAACTTTGGAAAAAAAAATATAAAAAATAAGCATAGGACCCTACATTTGAATTTTCCTCCCCTTCCTACTGTTTTTATTTTTGAAAAAGATAATAGAAACTTAGGAGAGTATACATCAGCATTTTTTAAAAGAAGAAAAAATTCATAGGGACCTTTGTGAAATTCAGTTTACATTAATTTGCTGGTAGAGCTATGACTTTTGAGTTAAACAGTGCTGGGTGCCAAAGGGTCTGAAGGCTCTTGAGAAGTCTTCCACATGTTGAGGATTCCACTGAAATTTAGCTTATTATTTTCCATGGGTAACAGAATTTGTAAGAGTAATGTCTTAGCTGGTTCAAAGTTTTGTTAACCGTATGTCTGACATGTAGAGAGTCTTCTTAAGAACTGGTGAATATGAAGGCAAATGTGAGGCAATTCAACACACAGTGATTTCTCCATATCCAAAATAATTGTGGAATTTCACTTTTAAGATCAAGTCAATCCAACTGCAAGTCCAGCTATAGAACATCCAATGAATCAGTTGCTAAATAGTAAGTTAACGTATTTATAAATACCACTGAGCTAATACAGGAGTGGGTAACTGTGGAAGGCTAGGTGGCCACATTAGACCCTCGGGAGACTTTGGAGGGCCTCATTCCCAACCACACTTGCTTCCACCAAAAAAAAAGGGGGGGCATGCTTTGAGATCTTCTCGGGCCCAGGTGAGCACCAACTTTTTCAAGCGAGTGTACGTCACTTCCTATTTCAAAAAAGGTTTCCCTTGGGCCTAAATTGATTCAGCTCTCCCCCAGTGTGGTGAAAGTGTATCTCAGTCCCAGAGGGTATTTTGTGTGCCCCCCTAGGCAAAAAAGTGAAATGTCCTCCACACCCTCTAAAGGGCACTGGGGAACATTTTGGAGTAATTATTTTTTTCTTTTTTTTTTTTAACCCTTGGTGGACCTCAGGAGCCACAAAAACAGTACTGGGGATGTCACATGTGACACACAGGCCAGCATTTGCCCTCTGCTGATTTAATGGGTTTTCTTGAGCTTGGACCAACAACTGGATATTAGGCCGAGGCTTCTGGAAAGGATTCTTTGTGTCTAGGAGTCAGAGAAAGGGGTATTCTTAATGGCGTTGGGAGCTTGTTTGCTCAGTATCCATTGAAAAATCTGTTTTGTATCAACAATATTGCCTTATTTTTTCCCCTCAGTAACAATTTTGATTAAATGTAACAACCATGTTCACAAACGTAACAGAGGAATAGTGCCTTATCCAACAAATCCTCATGGCCTGCTGAATAATCTCAGAACTTTTTTTTATTTGTAGTGATCAACTTTATTTACCATTTTCACTCTACTACAGTAAAGCCTGTCTCATTTTAACAAAAAAATGTAACAATTGACAAATCTAACGCCATTTCCACACTAGACTGTTAATAGCGCTATGATTCCACTTTCAACATCCTATGGAATCCTGGGGTTTGCAGGTTAGGGAGGGGCCAGCCAGCCCCTCCCGGAACTACAAACCTCAGGATTCCATAGGATGTTGAAAGTGGGATCATAGCGCTATTAACAGTCTAGTGCAGAAATGGCTTAAGTCTGTGATAGTGAGCTGCTAGCCTGTGGGAAGAGTTAGAACATGACTGGATTTTATCTCACCTTCTCAATCCCTCCCTCAAGGGGACAAGAAAATGCTGTGTCTTACCTTGCAGACACTGCTCCAACTGGGAAATGAGACAACTCCAGAGAACTTTGAAATGATATAGACACCTTTGGGGATACCTCATTTCCCAGTGGAAGAACTGCCTGTCAAGTTTTTGATGTTGTGCAGCTAGATCTCCTAACTAGGTTGTGCAGAGGGACATATGATAACATCACAGCTGGAAACTGGTCCTCAAAGGCTGAATAAGTTGATTTTTCACTGGTCTTAGTGAATACTGACTTCAGACGAATGTGAGGAATTTTTTAGCAAAGGTTCAAGGATGATAAGCTCCAGAGGTATAACTATGGTGGGGCAAGCAGGGCATGTGCCCTGTGTGCCAATGCCAGTGGGCTGCAAAAAGGCCATGCATGTAGGGGTGGGGGTAGGGGTAAGAAGGTAGGGGCATTACTTCCATGCTTGCCCTTGGTGCTGTTTATGCTAGATACGCCACTGATAAGCTCTAAACTCAAAATCAAAGTACTCAGGACACAAGATGTCTAGAAATGTCTAGAAACATTTCTCATGCCTATCAATAAAGAGAAGTTAAAGATTCATGATTAGATCCTGTCAAAGAAGACACAGCTCAAATGATCAATCGGGACATTCTAGGTGGCATGAAACAGGCCATGCATCTGCACCACAGTAAATGAAGTGCAAATATAGAGAGGAAAGTGCAGCAATATTTGCTGTTTTAGCATGACTATAATTGTCGTAGGCATGCTGGATATTCCCTAACCAGCAGCAAAGACTTGTTTTATTGAACACTTTGAAATTAATTGGTTAGGAAAATGATAGAAAATATTCAACATATAGCCAACTTTCCACCTGTTGTCAACAAATACGCATTTTGGTAAGATATGTATACAAGGTTCTCACCTCATGTCTCCAGACAAATACCATGAACCAAAATCATAGCGACTTTCTAATGGTTTTAATTTTTCCAGTTCACATGATGGGAAATTATTGGTGCCAATGTGCCTATGCTGTATATCTTCTAATTTTCCTTTCATTTCTTTTTTGTAAATATATATACAGTAGACTGCTACTGAAAAGCCATGTGTGCACATTTAAATCTTGCATCATGGTGACAGAGCAATCAAAACTAACTTTTCACAGACTAACAGCAATTGCTGAACATTTCCACAGACTCATATGCACTTCATGAGATTTTGTTTAATCACAAAATACATTAATATTTTAGATCACTATAGCTTGCATGCACTAATCAGAATTAAATTTACAGTGAAAGACAGCCAGCTTCCAACAACGTTAAAGCATAAAACTAATGGCAAAATAAGCAACCAAGAGCAGTTAGTTCTTACTTTCAAGGTGTTTAGACAAATGTGTAGTGAAATCCATTGCTTAAGGGGGGTGGCTGAGGTACGGAAGGTGAGGGTGCTTTAGATGGGAAGGTCAATTGCGGAGCTAGAAGGGATCACACAAAGGAATTAGGCACCACGTTCTCTGTCTTTCTGTCTATCTCTCTCTCTCACATACACACATACAGAGGCATGACTACAAGACAGTAGGGCCAGTTGCATGAGACTTGAAAACTTTTAGTACTCTATGCACTAAAAGCAGTATATAATCTCTGTGCCAGTATAAGTCAAATTCTGTACCATGTGAAAAGCCAGCCCCCATAATTTGAATATTTATTGAAAACCCATCATATTTAGGTTACTGTATTCTATCTGCCTCAAGAGAAGATGAAGTATTCCATTTGTTGACCTGTGAAAATGTCATGCAGTAGTACTACTATCCTCACTAAATAAAAAAAAACAACAACTAGAAGAGAGCTGCACGACTACAGAAGCAAAAGCTAAATTTGTTAAGACATACTGAACACTCCTGCCATGGGGATTGCTTGTGAATCTTTCTATCCATCTGAAGCAGATGCACATACACTAAAGTAGTGCGAGGGCAAGGGAACACACTTCAATTTGCTGTATAATAGCTTTCTTCCCTCCCTCGGCAATTCTAGAAGTCTGTTTCAACAAAGGTGCATCAAAGTATGAACCTGAATATTATTACAGTAATGTTTGTTTGTTTGTTAATTTGTTTATATCTGACCTTTTTTTTCATTGCAGCCTTTAAGCTGA